>LGRX02013187.1:0-19793 GCA_001247695.2 Cymbomonas tetramitiformis | reverse complement strand
TGTCATGTGTTAAATATGGAATGCTAATGTGATATGTTAAATATGGAGGATTAGTGTTATGTGTTAAATATGGAAGATCGGTGTGATGTGGTAAATATGGAAGATCGGTGTGATGTGTTAAATATCGAAGATTGTTGTTATGTGTTAAATATGGAAAATCAGTGTGATGTGTTAAATATGGAAGATCTGTGTGATGTGGTAAATATGGAAGATCAGTGTAATGTGTTAAATATGGAAGAACGATGTAATGTGTTAAATATGGAAGATCGGTGTGATGTGTAATTTCGAAACATCAATGTTATATATTAAACAAGGAGAATCGATGTCATGTGTTAAATATGGAATGCTAATGTGATATGTTAAATATGGAGGATTAGTGTTATGTGTTAAATATGGAAGATCGGTGTGATGTGTTAGATATGGAAGATCAGTGTGATGTGTTAAATATGGAAGATCGGTATGATGTGTTAAATATGGAAGATCGGTGTGATGTGTTAAATATGGAAGATCGGTGTGATGTGTTAAATATGGAAGATCGGTGTGATGTGTTAAATATGGAAGATCGGTGTGATGTGTTAAATCGATCGCATCGCATCGCATCGACCGCCTCGACATTCGTCGATCGATCATCGATGCCATCGGTCATCGCGATCATCGCGACCGGGATTTGAACCCAGGTCGCTCGAGCTAGCGTCATGCATTATGACCACTAGACCACCGATGCGTTTGGTCACCCATTGAGGGCACGTATTACTATATGACCTCAGACTCGACAGTGTCACATGCCATCACCTCGCTATCATTTCATTATACTTTCTATACTGTAGGTAGAACATATCGTAGTGTCATCGTACAGACGTGGCAGCATGTCGTTCAAGTTTCGTGAAACGAAACGAAGCTTCGTGAATTGTGCCACTCGATAGTGTCACATGTCATCTGTAGGCAGAACACGCCAAGACGATGTGTGATACATCATCGCATATCATTAATATGTCATCGCGAAGACGTGGCAGCATGTCGTTCAAGTTTCGTGAAACGAAACGCAGCTTCGTGAATTGTGACACTCGATAGTGTCACATGTCATCTGTAGGCAGAACACGCCAAGACGATGTGTGATACATCATCGCACATCATTAATATGTCATCGCGAAGACGTGGCAGCATGTCGTTCAAGTTTCGTGAAACGAAACGAAGCTTCGTGAATTGTGACACTCGATAATGTCACATGTCATCTGTAGGTAGAAGCGTAGAACACGCCAAGACGATGTGTGATACAGTTGTGAGCCTGCCGTATATGTTTCAACGTATACGCATCAAAATTGAAAATCTGCGGACATATATGCCGAAAATTAGCTTATGTATAACCCGAAAATCCGCTCGTGTGCATAACGGTGAAAATCTGCTTCGATACATAAGCTGAAAATCTGCTCACATATACGCTGCAAATCCCCTTATGCAAAACCTGAAAATCGGCATGTGCATAAGCCGAAAATCTGCTCACATATCAGCTCAAAATCATCAGCGCGGTGTATATAAGCTGAAAATCTCATGATGCATAAGCTCAAAACAATTGAATAATATAATATAGTTTAAGCAGCGACCCCGCAATTAATTCTCTTGTTTCAGGCGATATATGTGCACGCATTAATCAACACGGTATACGACACCATCCGCACGCAGGTATGCGATCGAATGTACGCATTTGTTATACGACATGCATGCATATTAGAAATCATGTTGCATCCGCATATATTGATCGCGATGTATGCAGGCGATATACGTGCACGCATTAATCAACACGGTATACGACACCATCCGCACGCAGGTATGCGATCGAATGCACGCATTTGTTATACGACATGCATGCATATTAGAAATCATGTTGCATCCGCATATATTGATCGCGATGTATGCAGGCGATATACGTGCACGCATTAATCAAGACGGTACACGACACCATCCGCGCGCAGGTATGCGATCGAATGCACGCATTTGTTATACGACATGCATGCATATTAGAAATCATGTTGCATCCGCATATATTGATCGCGAGCTGGTCACTGTTGAGCACAGTCCATGCACTCTCATATATCGTTGGAGCAACACCATCATACAATAACACACCAAGACGATGTGTTATTGATGTCACACTTACCATCACTGCGAAGCTGATATACATCATGTTAGATATATTCTGTGATTGGTATACAGATCATCCTATCATATAGTATATGCACAAGCTGATTTTCCACTTACATATAAGCAACGATTTTGAGCTTATGCATCATGAGATTTTCAGCTTATATACACCGCGCTGATGATTTTGAGCTGATATGTGAGCAGATTTTCGGCTTATGCACATGCCGATTTTCAGGTTTTGCATAAGGGGATTTGCAGCGTATATGTGAGCAGATTTTCAGCTTATGTATCGAAGCAGATTTTCAGCGTTATGCACACGAGCGGATTTTCGGGTTATACATAAGCTAATTTTCGGCATATATGTCCGCAGATTTTCAATTTTGATGCGTATACGTAAGCAGATTTTCAGGTTATGCACGAGCCGATTTTCAGCTTATGCATCAGAAGATTTTCAGCTTATGCATAAGTGGATTTTCAGCTGATGCACAAGCAGATTTTCGGATTACACATAAACAGAATTTCGGCATATATGTAAGCAGATTTTCCGCTTATGCATTAGCAGATTTTCGGCTTATGCACAAGCTAATTTTCGGATTATGCATAAGCTAATTTTCGGCATATGTGTAAGCAGATTTTCAGATTATGCACAAGCTGATTTTTGGATTATGCATACGCGCGCCGATTGTCAACATATAATTATGTAAGCAGATTTCCAGTTTATGCATATACAGATTTTCAGCTAATACACAAGCCGACTTTTAGCTAATACACAAGCAGATTTTCCGCGTATATGCACAAGCTGATTTTCCACTTACATGTAAGCAACGATTTTGAGCTTATGCATCATGAGATTTTCAGCTTATGTACACCGCGCTGATGATTTTCAGCTGATATGTGAGCAGATTTTCGGCTTATGCACATGCCGATTTTCAGGTTTTGCATAAGGGGATTTGCAGCGTATATGTTAGCAGATTTTCAGCTTATGTATCGAAGCAGATTTTTAGCGTTATGCACACGAGCGGATTTTCGGGTTATACATGAGCTAATTTTCGGCATATATGTCAACAGATTTTCAGCTTATGCACACGCCGATTTTCAACGCATGCATAAGCAGATTTTCAGCTTATGCACAAGCTGATTTTCGGATTATGCATAAGCTAATTTTCGGCATATATGTAAGCAGATTTTCAGATTATACACAAGCTGATTTTCGGATTATGCATACGCGTGCCGATTGTCAGCATATGATTATGTAAGCAGATTTTCAGCTTATGCATATACAGATTTCCAGCTTATGCACAAGACGATTTTCAGCTAATACACAAGCCGACTTTCAGCGTATATGTTAGCAGATTTTCAGCTTATGCACATGCCGATTTTCAGCTTATGTATGAGCAGATTTCCAGCTTATGTACAAGCCGATTTTCAGCTAATACACAAGCCGACTTTCAGCGTATATGTTAGCAGATTTTCAGCTTATGCACATGCCGATTTTCAGCTTATGTATGAGCAGATTTCCAGCTTATGTACAAGCCGATTTTCAGCGTGTGCATGAGCTGAATATGCATCAAAAGATTTTCAGCTTATGCATCAAAAGATTTTCAGCTTATGTCCACGCCGATTTTCAGCGCACAATGTAAGCAAATTATCAGCTTATCCACAAGCCGAGTTTCGGCTTATATGTAAGCAGACTTTGTGATTTTCAGCTTATGCATAAGGGGATTTTCAGTTCATGCACAAACCGATTTTCAGCCGCTTATATGTAAGCAAATTATCAGCTTATCCACAAGCCGAGTTTCGGCTTATATGTAAGCAGACTTTGTGACTTTCAGCTTATGCATAAGGGGATTTTCAGTTCATGCACAAGCCGATTTACAGCCGCTTATATATAAGCGGATTTTCAGCTTACGCACAAGTTGATTTTCGGATCATGCATACTCCGATTGTTGGCATATATGTGAGCAGGTTTTCAGCGTACGCACAAGCTGATATTCGGCTTATATGTAAACAGATTTTCAGCTTATGCATAAGTGGATTTTCAGCTGATGCACAAGCAGATTTTCGGATTATGCATAAGCAGAATTTCGGCATATATGTAAGCAGATTTTCCGCTTATGCATTAGCAGATTTTCGGCTTATGCACAAGCAGATTTTCAGCTTATGCACATGCCGATTTTCAGCTTATGTATGAGCAGATTTCCAGCTTATGTACAAGCCGATTTTCAACGTATGCATGAGCTGAATATGCACACTATTCCCATATAGGATCAAGCAACATGCTTGTGATGCGTATACGTAAGCATCACAATGTAAGCAAACTATCAGCTTATCCACAAGCCGAGTTTCGGCTTATATGTAAGCAGACTTTATAACTTTCAGCTTATGCATAAGGGGATTTTCAGTTCATGCACAAGCCGATTTACAGCCGCTTATATATAAGCGGATTTTCAGCTTACGCACAAGTTGATTTTCGGATCATGCATACTCCGATTGTTGGCATATATGTGAGCAGGTTTTCAGCGTACGCACAAGCTGATATTCGGCTTATATGTAAGCAGATTTTCAGCTTATGCATAAGTGGATTTTCAGCTGATGCACAAGCAGATTTTCGGATTACACATAAGCAGAATTTCGGCATATATGTAAGCAGATTTTCCACTTATGCATTAGCAGATTTTCGGCTTATGCACAAGCTAATTTTCGGATTATGCATAAGCTAATTTTCGGCATATGTGTAAACAGATTTTCAGATTATGCACAAGCTGATTTTTGGATTATGCATACGCGCGCCGATTGTCAACATATAATTATGTAAGCAGATTTCCAGTTTATGCATATACAGATTTTCAGCTAATACACAAGCCGACTTTTAGCTAATACACAAGCAGATTTTCCGCGTATATGCACAAGCTGATTTTCCACTTACATGTAAGCAACGATTTTGAGCTTATGCATCATGAGATTTTCAGCTTATGTACACCGCGCTGATGATTTTCAGCTGATATGTGAGCAGATTTTCGGCTTATGCACATGCCGATTTTCAGGTTTTGCATAAGGGGATTTGCAGCGTATATGTTAGCAGATTTTCAGCTTATGTATCGAAGCAGATTTTTAGCGTTATGCACACGAGCGGATTTTCGGGTTATACATGAGCTAATTTTCGGCATATATGTCAACAGATTTTCAGCTTATGCACACGCCGATTTTCAACGCATGCATAAGCAGATTTTTAGCTTATGCACAAGCTGATTTTCGGATTATGCATAAGCTAATTTTCGGCATATATGTAAGCAGATTTTCAGATTATACACAAGCTGATTTTCGGATTATGCATACGCGTGCCGATTGTCAGCATATGATTATGTAAGCAGATTTTCAGCTTATGCATATACAGATTTCCAGCTTATGCACAAGACGATTTTCAGCTAATACACAAGCCGACTTTCAGCGTATATGTTAGCAGATTTTCAGCTTATGCACATGCCGATTTTCAGCTTATGTATGAGCAGATTTCCAGCTTATGTACAAGCCGATTTTCAGCGTGTGCATGAGCTGAATATGCATCAAAAGATTTTCAGCTTATGCATCAAAAGATTTTCAGCTTATGTCCACGCCGATTTTCAGCGCACAATGTAAGCAAATTATCAGCTTATCCACAAGCCAAGTTTCGGCTTATATGTAAGCAGACTTTGTGACTTTCAGCTTATGCATAAGGGGATTTTCAGTTCATGCACAAGCCGATTTACAGCCGCTTATATATAAGCGGATTTTCAGCTTACGCACAAGTTGATTTTCGGATCATGCATACTCCGATTGTTGGCATATATGTGAGCAGGTTTTCAGCGTACGCACAAGCTGATATTCGGTTTATATGTAAGCAGATTTTCAGCTTATGCATAAGTGGATTTTCAGCTGATGCACAAGCAGATTTTCGGATTATGCATAAGCAGAATTTCGGCATATATGTAAACAGATTTTCCGCTTATGCATTAGCAGATTTTCGGCTTATGCACAAGCAGATTTTCAGCTTATGCACATGCCGATTTTCAGCTTATGTATGAGCAGATTTCCAGCTTATGTACAAGCCGATTTTCAGCGTGTGCATGAGCTGAATATGCACACTATTCCCATATAGGATCAAGCAACATGCTTGTGATGCGTATACGTAAGCATCACAATGTAAGCAAACTATCAGCTTATCCACAAGCCGAGTTTCGGCTTATATGTAAGCAGACTTTGTAACTTTCAGCTTATGCATAAGGGGATTTTCAGTTCATGCACAAGCCGATTTACAGCCACTTATATATAAGCGGATTTTCAGCTTACGCACAAGTTGATTTTCGGATCATGCATACTCCGATTGTTGGCATATATGTGAGCAGGTTTTCAGCGTACGCACAAGCTGATATTCGGCTTATATGTAAGCAGATTTTCAGCTTATGCATAAGTGGATTTTCAGCTGATGCACAAGCAGATTTTCGGATTACACATAAGCAGAATTTCGGCATATATGTAAGCAGATTTTCCGCTTATGCATTAGCAGATTTTCGGCTTATGCACAAGCTAATTTTCGGATTATGCATAAGCTAATTTTCGGCATATGTGTAAGCAGATTTTCAGATTATGCACAAGCTGATTTTTGGATTATGCATACGCGCGCCGATTGTCAACATATAATTATGTAAGCAGATTTCCAGTTTATGCATATACAGATTTTCAGCTAATACATAAGCCGACTTTTAGCTAATACACAAGCAGATTTTCCGCGTATATGCACAAGCTGATTTTCCACTTACATGTAAGCAACGATTTTGAGCTTATGCATCATGAGATTTTCAGTTTATGTACACCGCGCTGATGATTTTCAGCTGATATGTGAGCAGATTTTCGGCTTATGCACATGCCGATTTTCAGGTTTTGCATAAGGGGATTTGCAGCGTATATGTTAGCAGATTTTCAGCTTATGTATCGAAGCAGATTTTTAGCGTTATGCACACGAGCGGATTTTCGGGTTATACATGAGCTAATTTTCGGCATATATGTCAGCAGATTTTCAGCTTATGCACACGCCGATTTTCAACTCATGCATAAGCAGATTTTCAGCTTATGCACAAGCTGATTTTCGGATTATGCATAAGCTAATTTTCGGCATATATGTAAGCAGATTTTCAGATTATGCACAAGCTGATTTTCGGATTATGCATACGCGTGCCGATTGTCAGCATATGATTATGTAAGCAGATTTTCAGCTTATGCATATACAGATTTCCAGCTTATGCACAAGACGATTTTCAGTTAATACACAAGCCGACTTTCAGCGTATATGTTAGCAGATTTTCAGCTTATGCACATGCCGATTTTCAGCTTATGTATGAGCAGATTTCCAGCTTATGTACAAGCCGATTTTCAGCGTGTGCATGAGCTGAATATGCATCAAAAGATTTTCAGCTTATGCATCAAAAGATTTTCAGCTTATGTCCACGCCGATTTTCAGCGCACAATGTAAACAAATTATCAGCTTATCCACAAGCCGAGTTTCAGCTTATATGTAAGCAGACTTTGTGACTTTCAGCTTATGCATAAGGGGATTTTCAGTTCATGCACAAGCCGATTTACAGCCGCTTATATATAAGCGGATTTTCAGCTTACGCACAAGTTGATTTTCGGATCATGCATACTCCGATTGTTGGCATATATGTGAGCAGGTTTTCAGCGTACGCACAAGCTGATATTTGGCTTATATGTAAGCAGATTTTCAGCTTATGCATAAGTGGATTTTCAGCTGATGCACAAGCAGATTTTCGGATTACGCATAAACAGTTTCGGCATATATGTAAGCAGATTTTAAGCTTATGTATCGAAACAGATTTTCAGCGTTATGCACACGAGCGGATTTTCGGGTTATACATAAGCTAATTTTCGGCATATTTGTCAGCAGATTTTCAGATTTGATGCGTATACGTAACCAGATTTTCAGGTTATGCGCGAGCCGATTTTCAACTTATGCATCATAAGATTTTCAGCTTATGCATCAGAAGATTTTCAGCTTATGCCCACGCCGATTTTCAGCGCACAATGTAAGCAAATTATCAGTTTATCCACAGTGCCTAAATAGTATATTCTATACAGCATGCATGCATGATACATATGACATCGTGACAATTTTCTCGTGAAAACCAACTAACGCAATAGTCTGCGATATTGTATATACGTTGATATATTGTATATGAAATGTAATATAGAACATTAATGTATATATTCTTTGTATGCAGGTACATAAATGAAACATTTCACTGGACAACAGCTGTGTGATATACGAGACGATCACACGGTAAAGCATATACCTCAAGGATATCTGATCGCGGTATTGGAACAGATAGATGACGTTCGTGTCGTTTCCAATAAAAAACCCGTATGCAATTTAATTGCTTTCACACCGGATGGAAAGAAAGTACAGATCGCCATATGGGGTAAACGGATCCCATTAGAAGAACAAGGAGACGAAATACCCGAACACTATCGAGCCAATATCGATGAGATCATCAACAAACTGACCATTAATCATATCGTCCTCATGAAAATCGGGAATGATCTTCATCATGCAGTCACAATTTCACGCATTGAGATGAATGAATATATGAAATCACATGATTTTAACATAGCATTAAATGTACAAAATCCAGCTTGCATCAATATGTTGAAATCTACAGATATCGACATGAGTATCTTCAATGAATATGGGCCGCCTAATACGTGGAATGAAGATCATAATAGGACCCAAGAAGCCGAATCTTCGGAACAATTCGATGCACAACATCCGTTCGTTTTCGATAATGAATAGATGTATATGACAATAAATGTACGGGATCCAGCTTGTATGAATAAGATGAAGTCTGCAGATTTTTACATGCCTATCTTCAATGAGTATGGACCGTCCAATATGTGGAATAAAGATAATAGGACCCAATTCGAAGAAGCTGAACAATGAGTAGATGTAACATGAATAATATACTCGAACTTTAAATTGATAGTGTGATAGTTACGATATATTTGAAATAATTGTATTAAATAATAGTTGTGTGTCATGTGTACCTTCCTTCGCCTGACACGTAGACATACACGTGCACACACACGCACACGCATACGAAATTTGACGTTAATCCATATCTCTAATACGAATATCTGAATAATCGGAATTGATTTGTTCCGTATCATAAGGGCAGTTTACTATTTCATCGACTCGTCCCTAAGGTCAACGATTTCATCGACTCGTCCTCAAGCTTAACGATTTCATCGACCCGTCCCCAAGCTCAACGATTTCATCGACCCGCCCCCAAGGTCAGCTTTTTTATCGACGTTCTTACGCTTGCGCGCGTCATCGTGGGGGCAAGCTCACTACGGCATTTTACACGATTGTCACTCCATACGCTTATTGCACACTTGTGTAATTAATGTCGTGTACGTCGTGTTTGACCGAATGTTGACACTGGGGGGAGGAATCGCCATTCCTAGCCGCCACGGGCTTTCGTCGTTCGTAAAGCGGTGTCGAATTCGGGAACAGCATTTCACACAGCGAGCGCGTCCGATGTCCATAAAAGAACTAACCACGACGGATCGGGCACACGATTGCGCAGCCTCTCCGGAGCCACCGTCGACTTCACTACACTCACACAATTGATGGACATCAACATGCCCTGTGCGCGCGCTCGACCTCAGGTGACCCACAAGAAGGCGAAAAGGTCTCGCCACTCCCACTCTCGCCGGCCCGTTGTCACGCCGGGAGGTTGTGTTCCTTACGCCATCTCCACGTTCACGGGCAAGAGCGCGGCTGAAGCGCGCGCAATGTGCAAGGAGGAAGCTCTGCGCCTTTCAGAGAAAGCTGTGGAGCTCATCAAGAAAGACCCCAACATCTACAGAAAGGAACGTGGATGGGACGATGCCGGACGCACATTGCCCATGGATTCCGACTTTTTCAGCAACGAGAAGAAAGGAGGCTACTCGTACCATGTTATCGACGCCGTACTCAAAAGGCTCGGGTTTCGCATCCACACCCTCAGTCGGAACGATTTCAAAAGGACCATCGCCGACGGTGACAAGACGGTCCTTGTCTTTGGCTACCTCAACAAGGCCTGGAAAGGCTGCTCCAAACTGCCCCACGGTGTTGGGCACGGCCAACCGGAGTTTTGGGACGGTGTTGAAGGGCACGCCGTGGCGATTGTCAGATCGAATTTGCATTGCATCAATCTTGAGGACCCCGATTCCTTGGACAACTTTTCGCTTCCTGTCGTTGAGCACCTGCGATCCAACGACGTCGGCAAGCCAATGGATGATGCATACCTAAAGGACATCTACCGATGCTACACCGTGACCCGAAAAGATGGCGCTCCGCCGGTTTAGGTTGGATGAGTGGGGCGGCTGAAATCGATTTGATATAATGATAGTAAATCTGAACGTTAATGTTGTTAGCTTACTTGGCGTTTTATAATGCGATGCAACAAGTTTATTGCGGACCACCCTTTGTTTGATTTCATTGCTTCGTTTATGAAGGGTTTTGGACGTAAAGCGGTGTCAAATTCGGGATCTCGCTCTGTACACTTCTCTTCTATATACGTTGATATATTGTATATGAAATGTAATATAGAACATTAATGTATATATTTTTTGTATACAGGTATAAAAAAATAATATTTTAATGCATATTTTACACATTAAAATTGTTACATATTTAATCGACATTATATACTTAGAATGTCGATATATCCCCTCTCTGGGTTCAAATCCCGGTCGCAATGATCGCAATGACCGATGTCATCGATGATCGATCGACGAATGTTGGCAGCCTGGAATTGTGTGGATCTTTCCGTGTGGCGAGTGACGGGCCATGGGCATTCCAAGCAAGGAGGCAATTTTCTAGATTCAGATCATAGCAATTGTATTAAATAATAGTTGTGTGTCATGTGTACCTTCTTTCATCTGTATGGAACTATCCTGAATAATGACGGGACGGGAAAAATGTATGTGTATGTATATCGTACGCAGATCATAACATAAACTTGGATATCAACATGAAACGTTCGTTTAAAGAGGCCGCAAGATGTGGCACATGGACAAAAATTCCTAGACGAGACGACAACGACGATGAGGAAATGCTTGACATTACATCCACTTCCTGTCCGAAGAATCCGGAAAGCGAACATGACTTTGCCGATGATCCTGACGAGAAGATGGAAGACTCGAACGTGGGAGTGTCCGTACCAAGTGCTACCCTTCGTCAACGTGCAGCACGTGCGAAGAATCCTGAACGTGCTCGCGCTACCACCCGACGAGCGGTGTCCGCCTCCCGTGCGAAGGACCCGAAGGCCGCCCGCGACACCACCCGACGAGCGGTGTCCGCCTCCCGTGCGAAGGACCCGGAGGGCGCCCGCGCCACCAGCCGACGAACGATGTCCGCCTCCCGTCAACGAGCGAAAGCGGGAATTCCGAAATACGAGGCTCGTAACATCGACGACCCGAACTTCGACGAATCCGTAATCACGTGCGTGAACATCGATAACATGGATTGTCGATGCGAATATTGCAAGGCCAAATTCTGGGAGGCGGAAAAATCGGTCTCGTATAGTCGCAAAGATCATCCAGTATTCACGAGTTGTTGCAATCAAAACGCCATCCGTTTGACACCGTTCCCACCGGCACCGGAACCACTGGCTTCTTGCTTGCACCAACCCGCCTTCCATCACGATATTCGTAAGTACAACAGCATGTTGGCGTTCGCTTCCGAGAAGATCAATCTACATCCATTGGGCGCGGGACCTTCTCACCAAGGCGAATTCATCTACATGCTGCACGGCCAACTCCGGTATCAGCTCGGAAATTTACATCCGCCCAAGAATAGTCCTCCGGACTACGCTCAGGTAAATCATTGTCGGAAATTATGTATCTCATGTTTTTGTCGATACATGCATGCAGTTTCTATATAACTACGATGACTAAGAATTCGTCTGATTATGAATCGTAGGTGTACATTTACGATGTGAACAACGAACAATTCACTAACCGTCGTCCATCCATGAGTAACACCTTAAACGCCGAACTGCTCCTTGAACTAAGAGAGATGATTATGGACAACAATTCCATCGCCCAGAAATTCATGACCTACGGACAAAAACTACAAAATAAGCTCGAGACAGCGCCAAAGGTCTGCATCCAAATTCGTACGGACATCGACAAGATCACCCGAAAACACATCGAAGCGGAACGGCCGCACGAGAGTAGCCATCCACATAGGTGCGTCGCCAATCTACTATACACGTCGTATATCTTAACAACTCGTCTGACATAGAATAAGATAACTTTGAAGATGCTCATTAATCTTATCAAGTTTAATCGATATTCTAATCTATCTGTATGATAAGAATGTTACATTCCCTTACTTACCATAACACAATTATGTTGTTTGCAGATACGGAGAATTACACGTGGACGACATCGTTCTTTTGATGGATGACGAGCCAACTCACGAGGCGAAGCGATACCTCGTCATGACGGAAAAGGAAGGCGGTCTCCAAATTCTCCCGGGATCCCATCCGCTCGCTGACGCGATGACATATCCCCTTCTATTTCCGTACGGCACGATCGGGTGGGATCAGTCAATGCGTCGACATCGAATGCAATCAGAGTTGGACGACCACAGCTTCGTGGATCGACGATTGACCATGTTGGATTACTATCGTTTTCACGTTCAACGACGGGAGCCTCTTCACGTTCAGCTGTACGGTCGACTTTTTCAACAATGGGTGACCGACGCATGGGCGAAGATCGAAGACAATAATCTGGAGTATCTTCGCCGGAAGGACTTCCAAGAGCATTATCGAGCGATCGTAAAGGCGGGAGCTATGGATGCATGTCGCAGCTCGGACGGCAACGAGGATTGTAGTACGATGGGTACACCGGTAGTGACAACATATCTACCTTCGACACATCAGAACTCTCCGCGTTTCCTGTACGAAAAGCTCCAAGACACGATGACGTACAATCGTGAATGGGGCAATCCGAGTCTCTTTCTCACCTTTACTTCGAACCGAGACTGGCCGGAAATTCAAGCCGCGGTTCGAGCGCAAGGAACTTCCGGGAATGCGACGCATGACAACTTCGATTTGATCGTGCGCGCGTTCGTCGTCCGGTTCAACGCTCTAATGACGTACTTGATGGACAAGCGTGGCTCTCATTTGGGCATCGCGAAGACTTGCTCCTGGGTGGTCGAGTTTCAACCGCATAGCGGCTTGCCGCATGCACACATCATGTTGTGGTTGGAAAATAAACCGAACCTCGAGACCATCGACCGCGTGATTTGGGCCGAGATTCCGGACAAGGAAAAATATCCGGAATTGTACGAGAAGGTGAAAAAAATGATTCACGGACCCTGCGGCCAAGTGCATCCGAATCGAGCGTGCACCTCTACGACGACCGGTTGTCCATTATGTGAAGATGGCTACCCTCACAACTTTTCGGTACGTAAACATCGCACACCACAAACCAACCGAATATAACCTTACGAATACTGTATGTATATCTTGATTAGTGGATTAGTTTAACCGTAATGTACGCATATATGTTAACAACATATACATATAGATTCACATTTGATCTTGAGTGTGGATTCATACTTTCAATGCAGGATGTCACGTATTTCGATGCCGAAACTCATAAACCCATATATCGACGACGCGATAACGGCCGTACGATTCCGTACGAAGATTTAAAACCAGCGCAACGTCGACAATGGGAGAACGAAGCTCAACGCCCTCCCGACAATCGCGACATCGTGCCGTACGACCCTATCTTACTTCTCCAGTACGACTGCCACATCAACAGTCTCATCGTGACGGACGTTTTGTCCACCAAATATTTATATCTCTACAACGGCAAAGGACCCGCACGTATGCTGGTGAAATTCGCACTGGAGAACGAGAAGGAGGAAATCGATGAGATCGGCAACTACTTGAATATGCGGGTGATCATGCCGTGCGAAGCGTTCTACAGAATCGTCGGCAACGCTACGCACCATCTGAGCACCCCCGTCAAGCGGTTAGCCGTCAAACTTCCAGAAAAGGATGTCTACGTCGTTCAGGTTTGAGCCCTTTCTTTTATTCTGAATGCCTTTAAATGCATGGCATCTATTACTTGAATTTCATCTCAGGTATGTAACTGTTTTTATGGCACGCAGGCGAACATATCGAAAAGAGAGCTAAAAGCAAAAATAAAGAGTGGCGATCTGGACTTACAAATGGGCATCGAACTCACCGCATTCTTCGAATGCAACACGCCAGGTACCATAAACAATTTACCGAAATTACCAATAGGTTAGAAATGCCTACTAAACAGGAAGTTATGAATCCGATCATGCATAAACGCATAGGAACACAACCGGCGGAACCAATCAAAGTTAAAGTATGCGACTACTAATCTCTCCTACCGGTCCTTCATTTAATGATACAGGGCACAAGGTATACAATGAGAATGCGAAGTCCCTTCTCTTCACTGATATGCCTAAACACTTCACATTCGACGAGAAGAATAAAATATGGAAGCCAAGAGTACAAAAGAGCCGTTTCGCCCTTTCTCGGATGTTCTTTGTGAACCCGAAATGCGAAGAGCGGTTCTATCTACGATTGCTTCTCACCCACGTGCGAGGTACGTACGGACCATTTATAGAATGCTTTTAAATTTAAACATGTACGAACGGCTACTTTGACATTTTCAAATTAACCCGTACATTAACCGATGGACTACCGTCACAGGACCGTCATCCTACACGGATCTACGCACTGTCGATGGTCGTACCTACCCGACCTTCCACGCGGCAGCCATCGCTTGTGGACTTGCCGAGAACGATCAGGAATACGTCGAATGCTTGCGAGAAGCGATAGAAAGATGCGCCAGCAAAATGATCCGAAACCTGTTCATCACGATCGTAGCGCACTGTCAACCTGCGAAACCGCAAGATCTATGGAATGAATTCAAGGACCACATGAGCGAGGACAAGCTGTATGGTCTCAGAAAACGAGAAATAAACCTCAACTTGTCGGACTCGGAGAAGAAACAGCTCGCGATCGTGAACGCCTACGACGACATCATCACCGCATTGGGATTCATGCACATCGACGGCATTCCGGGTATGTAATCGGTACCCATACATTGAGATCGTTAATAATGAATAGTGGACAAGTATACGTTCCATATTTAACACGCACATCAACATTACGATGTATGTTTAGCACATCAACATTACGTTCCATATTTTACACATTAACATTACATTACATATGACACGCACGTGACACGCATTAAGTGCATTCCATATTTAACACATCAACTTTCATATTTAACACATCAACAAGATGTACGAATATGAATGTGCAGGTGTCTCACGGCCAGAACCGCCCAACATCTCCGGACCTGAAGCATCGCATATGGGCCTATTGGAGTATTTCACGGAGGACATACGGCAACATCACGAGGAGTCGAAAAAACAGTTCAGCATCATGTATCACAGCTCCTTAATGAACGCCGAACAACGCGCGTTCGTAGATGCGGTCATCGAGGCGACACGTGCGGACGCACACACGCCTCGAAACCAACTACAATCACGGTTATTCTTCTTGCACGCCCCGGCTGGGACCGGCAAGACCTTCGTGCTTAACATGCTGCTACATTGGTTCCGCTCTCAGCAACAATTGACAATGCCGATGTGTTCTCTCGGGATCGGAGCGCTGTCCCTATTGAACGGTCGAACTATGCATAGCTGGATGTCCGCGCCCGTCCACAACTTGGCCCAGCCTTGTAGCATCCAAGCGCACGGTGAGATGGGCGACTTCATTCGAAGAACTCACCAGGTAAAATCCACGACCTCACTTTCGCATTAACTCACATGCCACATCCTACGATGATCAATCCCGGTCCATCGTACCTTTCACGTATAACTTTTAAACCCGTCGATAAATTGATACATCCGCAATGTGGAGAATACCCGGCAGGTGACCTGGGACGAGATGCTCAAGATGCCACGCGCACTATTGGAGAGAGTCGACGAAGCCTTCCGGGATGTACGGCAACGAAAAGACAGCCCGATGGGCGGTCTGATCTTCATCGGTGCAGGCGATTCGCGTCAACCGGCGCCGATTATTCCACATACATCTTTCGCGCAAGTTCAAAGCCAAACCATGCCAAATTCACAACTCTGGCCGAACTTCCGGATATTCGAATTGAAGGAGAACATTCGTCTTCAAGTGATGCTTCAACGACCGAACGTCTCCAAAGACAAGTTCGAACGCCACGACCGTTGGGCAAAAGAGTTGTTGGACATCGGCGACGGTAAGGCTCCGACATTACCTCATACGAACCGTATCCGATTGGCCGACGCGATGTGTGTGGAATCACGACAAGAGCTCATCGACTTCGTTTACGAATCCCTGAACAAACGGTGGACGGATACCGAATACCTCACCGACCGGGTCATCCTCGCTTCACATATCAACTCGGTCCTCCAACTGAACGAGACCATCATGGACCAGGTGCCCGGCGAGTATATCAATCTGTATTCGCACGATTCAGTGATAGACCCCACGGCGGAGTTGGAACGGATCTTTCCACCGGAATACCTTCATACCATCAACATGAGCGGTACCACCTTCTTTTCTATCTCTGTTGTACTGATCGTATTATGACATATGCAACCTGCCTACCTTGAATTGTATTATTACTTAATGCCGTCTTATTTGTACACAGGCGTACCGCCACATCACCTACGCTTAAAGATCGGCATGCCGATCATCCTACTCCGCAATATAAACGTGCGTGAAGGTCTTACCAATGGCACACGTTTGATCTTACTGGGCGTCCAAAATAACTACCTGCGGGCGAAGATCATTACCGATTGTGAACATCGCAATAAGGAGGTATTCCAACATACCGTAAAATGAACCGTGCATTGTCATGTCTGGCTCACCTATCTATCCGAGCGAGTGTATTTACGCATGCATGTATTTGGACGCAGGTTCTGATCCCACGCATCCTCTTTCTGAACGAAGATGCACCGATACCTTTACGTCGACGACAATACCCGGTCATGCCGTGCATGGCGATGACGATCGACAAGAGTCAAAGTCAAAGCGTAAAGGTCGTCGGTTTGGATCTCGAGAACGGGATCTTTGCTCATGGTCAGCTGTACACAGCTTTATCTCGAGCATGCGACCCGGATCTCCTAAAGGTGTACCTCGGACCGAACGGTTACGACGAGGAGAATGAAGGCTATTTTACACCGAACATCGTGCATCAAGAGTTTCTATTGAAACCTAGAGGATGACTAAACAAGCAAGATACCACTTGAACACGATCGGACGGTATTATTAATTTATACATATACATATTACATATTCATGCCTTACCGCTTCTACCATTCTTCTACCGTTCTCACAGGAAGGAGATGTGGACATTCGTTTCATTACACTTCTCATACTGTAGACGAGTTTCATTATCGCCGCAGTGACGACGTGTCATAGGCATCGCATCACATCGCATCGCATCGATGTGTTAAATATGGAAGATCAGTGTGATGTGTTAAATATGGAAGATTAGTGTGATATGTTAAATATGGAAGATCAGTTTGATGTGTTAAATATGGAAGATCAATGTAATATGTTAAATATGGAAGATCAGTGTGATGTGTTAAATATGAACTATCAATGTGATGTGTTAAATATGGAAGATCGGTGTAATATGTTAAATATGGAAGATCGGTGTAATGTGTAAGATATGGAAGATCAAGGTAATGTGTTAGATATGGAAGATCGGTGTAATGTGTTAAATATGGAAGATCAGTGTGATGTGTTAAATATGGAAGATCGGTGTAATGTGTTAAATATGGAAGACCAATGTCATGTGTTAAATATGGATACTAACGACGACGTGTCACATGCCATCGCACGCCACGTGTCATGGGGGGGCCCGGGGGGCTGCAGCTGCCCCCCCTTTGGTTCCGAGGCTAGTTATATTATAAAATCGCTCGGTGGGTTGGTAAGTCACACGGGACGGATCGACGACCCCTCCGCCACCCCCGCGCGCACCCCCGAGACCCCCCCCGCGCGATTTCGATTTGGTTCGCGGCATCTCGCATCGCATCGCATCGCGTCGCATCGCGCATCAAATTTTCGAAATCGAAATCAGAAATCAGAAATCAGAAATCAGAAATCAGAAATCAGAAATCAGAAATCAGAAATCGAAATCAGAAATCAGAAATCAGAAATCAGAAATCGATAATTAGAAATCGAAATTAGAAATCTGAAATCAGAAATCTGAAATCTGAAATCTGAAATCAGAAATCGATAATTAGAAATCGAAATCAGAAATCAATAATCAGAAATCAGAAATCAGAAATCAGAAATCAGAAATCAGAAATCGAAATGCATTTTTGATTTCCGATTTTCGATTTCGATTTTCGATTTGCTGGGTACTACTTCTTCTTCTCATCTTTCAAGGGAATAGAGAGGACCCTGATCGGCCTGACGAGGTTTGTAAAAAGTTGAAAACTGAAAAAGATAGCCAAAATCATGGAAATCATATTTCAGGTTTCATTTTCGATTTCAAATTTCGATTTTTCATTTGCGATTTCAGATTTTGATTTTTCATTTTCGATTTCTGATTTCGATCGTTTTTTCCGATTTCAGATTTCAAGGAGAATCGATGTGATGTGTTAAATATGGAATGCTAATGTGATATGTTAAATATGGAAGATCAATGTGATATGTTAAATATGGAAGATCAATGTGATGTGTTAAATATGGAAGATCGGTGTCATGTGTTAGATATGGAAGATCAGTGTGATGTGTTAAATATGGAAGATCGGTATGATGTGTTAAATATGGAAAATTAGTGTTATGTGTTAACCCAGGTCGTTCGAGCTAGCGTCATGCATTATGACCACTAGACCACCGATGCTTATGGTCATCCATCGAGTGCACGCACTACTATATGACCTCAGAAATCAGAAATCAGAAATCAGAAATCAGAAATCGAAATGCATTTTTGATTTCCGATTTTCGATTTCGATTTTCGATTTGCTGGGTACTACTTCTTCTTCTCATCTTTCAAGGGAATAGAGAGGACCCTGATCGGCCTGACGAGGTTTGTAAAAAGTTGAAAACTGAAAAAGATAGCCAAAATCATGGAAATCATATTTCAGGTTTCATTTTCGATTTCAAATTTCGATTTTTCATTTGCGATTTCAGATTTTGATTTTTCATTTTCGATTTCTGATTTCGATTTTTTTTTCCGATTTCAGATTTCGAAACATCAATGTTATATATTAAATAAGGAGAATCGATGTCATGTGTTAAATATGGAAGATCGGTGTCATGTGTTAGATATGGAAGATCAGTGTGATGTGTTAAATATGGAAGATCGGTATGATGTGTTAAATATGGAAAATTAGTGTTATGTGTTAACCCAGGTCGTTCGAGCTAGCGTCATGCATTATGACCACTAGACCACCGATGCTTATGGTCATCCATCGAGTGCACGCACTACTATATGACCTCAGACTCGACAGTGTCATTGTGACGGATCGACGACTCCCCTTGATACATATCATTAATATGTCA
>LGRX02013186.1:0-24356 GCA_001247695.2 Cymbomonas tetramitiformis | reverse complement strand
CCCCCACCCGTCGTTCGGGCAACGCTCCGAAAATCGCACGGTCCGATATACGACGGGGTGATATACACAACCCCCCGCCTCCGGCTACGCCGAAAATTCGCTATCAGTCGAAGATAATATTTAAGACTTTATTTCATAAGTGTTTAAGGGTAGGGTGCCGTGATCTCACGAATTAAAAAGTATTGATCACAATTTCCATAGTTAACATAATTAAATTTTCATTGCAAAGCTGCCACTTGTTGAAATTTATAGCGCATAATTTTGCAACATGACCCCCTATTTTTATTGGCTAGGATCCAAGAATGGTGAGTCAACGTGGTATAAAAAAAACCTCAGGAAAAGTGATGGCGTAGATTTATTTTTAGAATTTATGTATCGATTGCATATACTAAATTATCACTATTTGATTTTATAAAAAATATTTCTCGAAAATGACGCCATCACTTTTCCTGAGGTTTTTTTATACCACGTTGACTCACCATTCTTGGATCCTAACCAATAAAAATAGGGGGTCATGTTGCAAAATTCGCCTCCAAGATTTTTTGAAAGTTAGTTACTTTATGTATCGGTTAAATATGGATTTTGTGATGAAATTTAATTCCAGAAAAACCTCACGGCACCCTACCCTTAAAACCGATATACGACAAAATAATTCCTAGGCAAGCTACATCTCAAAACCGAAATCCCAAAGAGATATCTAAAGCTCAAAACCAGAGCAGCCGCAAATTCTAGGTGCATTATATTTCAAAACAGAAAACCGGCTAACCCTGAACCACATTACGAGAAGTCCAAGGGGTCAGCGAACAACACTTGATGTACCAGCCGATCTCGATTTCACTCAATGTCGGAGTCGTCACTGGTGGAATCATCCTCATCGTCCACTAGCAAGCCCTCATCAACCAAGTCTTCATCATCATCCGTATCGCTCAGCATGATTTCATCTTCACAAGCGGTCACCCTCATCGTCGGGGAACACAAATTCAGGCAGTTGTGAGTGCATAAGGAGAGGCGCCGGATTGTCTTTTTTTTTTGGTGCCCCAATGTTTCGCGGCGCGTAGACATAATTAACGCAAAGCATCGTTCTCTCCCCCCAACGTGGGACCAAGAAATTTTGTCACCATGATATCGTTGATGGTGCGCACTCATGGAGGCACCGACTTTTGCCCCCTATAAGGGGGGCAGCGGTACCGTCTCTAGTCACCCCTCGACCTGAGGTGCGACGTCATCCTTGCATCGGTCGCTCTCCGATAATAAAACAGCCTAAGTATTTTATTATCTCATCTTAGAGTTTGCACCCGCCTTTCGACTGCCTCCGGACGCTTCGTTTTCCTTCGGTCTGTGTGATATATAATATGCATGAAATATATATATCACACTCTCCATCAGGTTATGGGCTATCACCGTTGTTCTGTGGTTGGTGATTGTGCTCGTGTGTTCCTTTGATCCCGCGGCCTTTGCGGTATACCGCGACACACCGTCGCGTCATCTGACTGAGCGCCCAACGCTCTTTTATTGCATCTGACTTCCGCTTGGGGCTACACCTGTCCCACTGGGTTTACATCTGCTTGGGACTACATTTGTTCCATGGTTGCGCGCGAAGCTAGCGCGTTCAACGACAACATCTACTAGGCCTTTACCTTTCTGGACAACAGCACCTCTTCTGCCGGGAAATTGGCTTATCTTGCGACGTTTTTGACGCGACCACCGTTTTCCTCGTCGAAATCAACCCCGATTTGGTATTTTCATCGCTGGAAATTGTCAATTTCACGGGAAGACGCTTTTTCGCCTCGAACCCAAACGTGCTCAACAACATCTGAACAACAACACTTCCGCTGCAACAATTTTGGCTTACCGTACGGAGTTTTTGTCGTGACCGGCGTTTTCCTCGCGAAATTTCACTCAGGATTGGCTTCTACATCGCTTGATTTGCTTCATTTTTCGAGAAGTTATCCTTTCGCTTGGGAACCCTATCTTTGGGTGTGCAGAATTCTGCAGCCTGCGGTCTATGGTCATGGCCACTGCACGCCAGCGTGCGCGTATGGCCGTTGTGCACTCAGCCGTGGTGTCCCCCCGCTTATTACGTCGACAACATCTCACCGCTGGCTATCATCTGGTGGTGTCTGGTGGTGCTCATGCACCAGGCACCAACTTCGAGTCCATCATCACTGTCGAGGACAAGCGCTTTGACTACTACAAGCTCTGCCCACGACATCGCCCGCGTTCACCTTCACCTTGCGTACGTCTTGGCCGCTGTGTGGTGGTGTGTGGTGGTGCTCGTGCACCTCTCCCATCCTGGACTCCTTCTATCGCGTGCAACAGGAGGTGTCCACACCGCATTTTCCGTCTCGCGCCTGCTATCACCACCCTCGTTGGCGCGCTCGCTCTGGTGGTGCGCAGGTCGCCTTAGACCGTGGCATCGCAAGGGCATTCGGTTGATTGCGTGCTTATCATTGTACAACCGCCACTTCTGCTGCAATCGAGGACGTCGCCACGAACACGATCGTCAGTGTGCCACTGTCTAGTGGCGCACCTTAGATTTAGTTACTGCTTCTTTGAATGTGGTGGGGCCTGGCACCTTTAGCCTTGTAGAATGTTCCGGGCCAACGCCCATGCGGGGATCCGCTTCTAGTCGGACTGGAAAAGGTCCCTTTTGGACCTATGGCATTTATTAGCTAGGGTTTTGGGTTTGTGTTCATGCATGAAGCATTCTTGTGGCACCTCACCTCTTCATGGTGAGGTGGTGTCATGGAGGCACCGACTTTTGCCCCCTATAAGGGGGGCAGCGGTACCGTCTCTAGTCACCCCTCGACCTGAGGTGCCACGGCATCCTTGCATCGTTCGCTCTCCGTCACGGAGAGACTGACTTACCCCCCCCCACTATAAGGTGGGGGGCCTGTCTCTTGTTGTCCCCCTTCGGAGAGGAGTGTCACACGCAGCATCAGTCATCGGTAGCTCGGAACACACAGAAGCATAAAACCCTCTAAGCCTTTTATGTTATTATCTTAGTATTCCGAAAGCGAGTGTTCACTGACTTCACGTTCTGTGATAGATATATATCTCACTCTATGTATATATCCCCCACCAGCCAGAGAATCTCACTTCTCATCAGGTTACGGGTCACCACCTCTTTTGGTGGCACTTTCTTTTTGGGGTTGCTAATTTCCGTCTCGCCGAACGTACCGGTCACCACAGACTCGTCACCTTATCGACTACCACGACTTCACGGACTTCACCACGTCGTGATTTTTTCTCGCGACAGGCACGTTTAAACCACAGATTCATTTCCTGATTAAGGACCAATTCACCACTCAAACATGTCTACTTCATCAACCAAACCACGCGGAGTACTTAGGGGTTTGCTCACCCCGAAGCCATCTTCGCCCGCGACTTCTACGCGTTCGGTGTCCGGTGGTGCTACGCCACCTCTCGCTGAGCCTGCGGTCGTGGAAGTCCCAATTTTGAGCACAAGCGATGGGTTTGTACGAGAGAAGCCTACCCATCGCGAGATTCGACCCATGGACTTCCTCGAGAATTCTACCACTCTCCGCAACACCCCATACCGCGCTTCTACGCGTGGGGTGTTGTCCGACGCTCTCACCAAGACCTTTGACTACGCCGACAACGTGATCGACATCCTCAAGGCGCGTGGTTACCAACCCAAGGCCTCTGGAGTCACTTTGGAGGGTAGTGGTGCGCGGGAGGATTTCCTCGCACTGCTGTCGCGAACTTATGCACGAAGCGTCCACACAAAGCACTACTCTCTAGTCCTACTACTAAACAGTCTTACTTATTGTCAGCGCTTCTACAACACCAGCTCGGCACTGCATATATTGTCTTATGTGACTGCACAGCTAGCTTCTTACTGTAACCATACAAAATCTCAAAAATTTTGATATCTGCTTTTCTACAACTTATGCAAGCTCTTTTTCTCAACATGTAAAAGACTGTAAATCACAGTTCTGACGCCATAACACAGGAACAAGTCCAACAAATGTATATCCTCACAAGCAAAAGAATGCCATATATCATAAATCCTTATATCATAACACTGCTGTTTTCGCGGTCTGAGCGAGTACTTCCTATTTTCGGAATCGTTGTTACGAAGGCAAACCAAAAATGAGCGTTTGCCTCACTCTGCTATGCCGCCCTACTTATTCTCGCTATCTCCAAACAAGTGTAACACCCATCCGTATTTCCGCATCTCCTCACTGTCACAACTCCTCGCGCGTATCGTACTGCGCGTGTCATACGTTTGTCACAGAGACTGCTACAGCAAGTGTCACAACCCGGCTAAGGTACACGATAAGCCGTGGTTTGTGACAGCTGTCGCGAACTTATGCACGAAGCGTCCACACAAAGCACTACTCTCTAGTCCTACTACTAAACAGTCTTACTTATTGTCAGCGCTTCTACAACACCAGCTCGGCACTGCATATATTGTCTTATGTGATTGCACAGCTAGCTTCTTACTGTAACCATACAAAATCTCAAAAATTTTGATATCTGCTTTTCTACAACTTATGCAAGCTCTTTTTCTCAACATCCCCCATCTGTAGCTGCCACTGGTAGCACAGACGTTAAATAAGAGCTTGTTCAGCATCTTCTGTTGTCACACCATCCAGCGCGAACTTGCCCATGCTGAAGGTGAACATACCCACTCCAGAAGCTTCTCCTCCTCGTAGCATCCTTGCTCGTGTCAGAGGATTTCGAAACACCATGACCCACATACATCTTCTCCCAATGGGCCCGTGCTCCAAGTGTCCAATCACATGTAAGCGCCCAGCATGGCATAACTTGCGAAAGTATTGTGCCCTGCTCTCTGTCATATCTGTCATGTAGTGCGATGGCACATGAATGCAAGCCACCACTCTACTAGCCAGCACTGCCAGTGGCAACGCAATGTCCAGCACTGCGAACCAGGGTGAGGTCACCACTGCATCACACACCCCATACTTCTCCTTCCAGGCACGATAGTTGCCCGGCTGTAAGGTTGCCCGGCTTCATGCCATTTCAACTGCGGGTTCCAATCGTTGTTCATGAACTTCAGGTGAGGCCACTCTAGTGACATTACTTTGCCAATAACACCTGTACCAGCCCATGGATCCCAAACCTGTGTGACCTTCTCCCAAGTCACCTCGTGTGCCAGACGCCTGACCTCCTGAGGAACTGTCATCACCAGCTCTAAGCCCCAGTTTAATTGACTGGCAATCTTCACCTGGGCTCTGCTCAACTGCGTGACATCCCCCCTTTTCTGCACCTCCTCCGGGCTCATGGCCTGCACCGCACCGTGGCTGCCTTCCGCAGACTCCTCGCACGAGTGTGCTGCTCCGAACATTTCCGGCTCAAGATAGTGCGATGACCCTCGTGCCAAAATCCTGGCATCACGTCTGTGATCACCCTGCTGAGCTCTTCCTGATTCCCCCATGCCACTCTGTCAGGGAGATCCCCCATGCTCCCGTCCTTCTTGAGCATCTGTCGCGAGGTGAGCGCCTGTCATGGGTGTTCGCGTCCCGGCCTCACGGCTCGACATGGACCCACATCTGCAGGCAACAATACTGCCTCTGTACCCAGCTTCTCCCTCAACTGCAGTTCCATGGCAGCCATCTTCTCCACAATGGACGTACTCACCACGGCGGCAGCTGCCACTGCGACCACGCCCAAGCATTTGGGGCACTGCCAGTCTCCTTCAGGCACTTCATCCAGCGCTGGCTCCAGACACCAAATGTGAAAGCCGCGATTGCAGGTGTCACACAGCAGCATCGCTGCCTCCCCATCTGTTCTCATGCACACCTCGCACGCGAGATGTTTGCTAGGGATGGCTGCGCTGCAGTCGTACTGATCCTTCACCTGTAGATGACACGGTGCGATGTTCTGTACTGTGCTCTTTTCCCGCAACTTCGTGCTGTCCTCCAAGACTACCACTCCGTCCCTCTGCACCTTAACCAACTTCAAGATAGCTGGCTTGGTGGCCACCTCCATGCCAGAGCGCGGCTGTTGTCTTATGTACACGAAATCACCTGCTTTAAACTGGTGCGGCTTCGGCTCGTAGCTGCCACTCCTCCTGTGCTCGTATCGCAAGGTGTCGCGATGCTGAGCGATCTCCAGGTTGCACCCTGCGTGCACCATGAGCTTCTTTACGATGGCCGCTCGCTGCAGCAAGTCCTCAGCCAGCGTCCTCTTCTCTTGCCTCTCAAAGTCCAACTCGGGTCGAGCACGAAGGTCTGGTGGCACAGTAGCTTCCTGAGCGAACAGCAGCGTGAACGGTGCCACCCCAATCGACTGTTGCTTGGCCGCGTTGTAACTGAGCACGAGCGACCAGAGCATCTCATCCCACTCGAAGTCCAGGCCCTTGTCAAGGGCCATCTTCTTGAAACAGAACTTGAGAGTGCGCACCACTCGCTCCGTTAAGCCATTGCTCTCCGGGGAACTAGGCGAAGTCACCCTCCGATCGATGAGACACTGCCTGCATAGTGCAGCGAACTCACCTTCGAATTCTGTACCTCCATCCACAAGGCATTCCGCCGGCGCCCCAAACACTGACAGAACGTGGCTGCGAAACGCACTGGCGATGGTGGACGCTTCCTTGTCGGGGATCGGAACACACACGACGAAACGCGTGTAGTGCTCGGTCATGACCAAGACGCGCTTGTTCCCAGCTTTCGTGATGCGCTTCGTCGGCCAGGCTAAATCCAGGGACCAGCGATACATGAAGGATTTGATCTCCAGCGGCGTAAGCATTGCCTCCTCCCGTGCGTAGTGTGTCTTCACTCTCTGACAAGTTTGGCACTGAGTGACCACTGCTCGCACACCCTGTTTCATGCCCACCCAGTAATGACGTTGCCACAACAAGTTCAGCGTTCGCCTGATGCCCCAATGGCCAGTTCTCTCGTGGTGCTCACGCACCAGCTGAATTCTGTCACAGGGTTTGGGCACTAGAAGCTCCTTGCCACTGATGACGGTGACCATGTACAGCTCGCCCATGAGCTCGTCCCAGCGGTGACGAGCTGCTCTCTTCCTTACTCTGCGGTACTCCTCCTTGGGCACCTCCACTCTTCCTCCGGTCTTTATCCACGCGAGGCATAGCTCGTCCTCGTGTATGTCAGGGTATTTCTCCCGAAGTGACTCCTGGTGAGTCACGCTGGCTACCATGGCAACCATTCTCGTCGTGCCAGGCAGTTTAGGCAGCCTCGTGTCTTTCTCCTTCACCATTGGTGCCCATTCTGGAGCTGAGCTTACCTCTACTGGCTTGTCCCCAGGTCCTGAAAAGGCTTGGCGATGACGTGCCTCGTAGCCCGCGAGCTTCATGGAGGCAAGCTTCCACTGTCTGCGACGTGGAACGGTGTCGGCTGTGCCGAGTCCCTGAGTGCCTTTCTGTCCTTGACTGCACATGTGTTGCAGCCGCTCCTCCCAGTCCTGATGGCTAAGGCGTCGCGCGACTTGCTGAGTGTAGTCGTTGGAACTGGTGATCCACTCTGCCAATCGTGCTCGCACTGGCTCCGTTGCAACTCCAGAAGTGGTAGCCACCTCGGTAGACTTCACAATGGGGATGGCAGCTAACGCGCCATGCTCCTCCTCCTCGGTCTCCTGACTCTTTGGCAGCTTGGTTGTGCTGACCTCAGCAACCGCATATAACAGCTCCATTGCTCGGCGATCCATGGCGAGACCGAGTACGCTTGCCAACTCTTCGTCTCTCATGCCATGCGCCATGCGTAGCTCGCTCGCGTTGTACCCCATGGCAACAGCTTTCTCGTCCAGGTTGACCTCTCTGCTTTCTCCTTTCTCCTCAACATCTTCTTTCCTTACCACAGTCCCTGCACGGGGTGCACGAAAGGCTCGGGAGTTCTGCGTTGCCAAGATGGTCGGCAGCACCCGCATAGGCTCCCCCACGACGTTGGCGGTGTAGTGAGGCTTCCTGTCTCCAGTGACTACCGTGCGTGGCTTCCAGCCTCGCTGCAAGATGTCACACACATATCTGTCCGGTGGCCTGTTCACCCCCTCCATCACCAGATTGAACTGATGATTCTGAAATAGATTGCTCCAATATGCTCGTAGGCGATGCGCGTATGATCCCGCGCGCGCTGCGTCGAAGGACACCGGCTGGCCCACCACACTATTGATGATGGGGAACACTTCCTTCCTGATCTTCGAGTTCTCCCGGTGCGATAACGGGGAGACATTATTCTCTAGCACATATGCTGGCGGTCGCTGAGGCTGCAGCTGCTGCAGCGTCGAAAGGATCCGCACTGCCTGATAGAACAGCCTGCTGTGCTTGCCCTCCAAACCGGCTAGCTTGCCGGCTGGTGACAGGTCTTGACATGGATACCCACACACCATGATCCACTGCTCTCCGCTCAATGCCCCCGCATGCACGAGGTCAATGAGACTGGTGTCTTCGATGTTGCTGGGGAGCTGCTCCAGGTGAACCGCATCAGCGTGACACAAGTCAGGATCAGGGTAGATATCTTCCGGGGAGGTGACTCGGCCCACATTGGGAATTTACTTCGGCCACATTTCGGCCCGTCTCGGGCCGAACCCAAAATTGCCCGCCGCAGGCGCAAAATTTTAATTTTAAGTATGACAATTTGTCAAAAATCGACAAAATTTTGGACATTTATCGATTTTCCCCTCAATGCGACTCGGCCCATCCGCAACTATTCCTTCGGCCCGCCTTCGGCCCGGGCCTCCGTGACACGGCCCCGGGCCGGCCAATCCCAGGAAGATATCTTCCCTGGTCAGGATGTCGGCGACTGAGCGCCATGCACCTTGCCCTGGCTACCGCCTGGCTGGACTCCGAGGTGTCCTGGTAGAGGTACTTGTTGACCTTGACGCCACAGCGCAAAAGCATCTCCAGCCCAGCACACAAGCCCCCACAGGGCTCATAGCAGACCACGCCTTCTTCTCTGGCCTCTCGAAAGAAGCTCTTGTCAATCACTCTCGTGTCGATCTTATTTGGCACCTTGAGTTTGCCACCCTCCATGGTCTCGTCGCCGTAGATCGCTGGGGAGCCTCCAGAATGCATGCCCCTGACCGGCTGGACCTGGCTGAGGGCATCCCAGGCGACTCGTGTCAGCCTGCCAGAGCACCTAGCCACCTCTGGGTGGTCAGTGTCAAACATGACCTCCTTGTTGCACTCCAACTCCTCTTGGTAGTGTACATCAAACAGTCGATGGATTGCGCTGGTCCCCAGCTGCTCCATGACCATCTTCTCGCAGTAGTTGGCCACCTGAGCCTCGGGGCTCACTTCTGATCCAAGCGGTGGCTCCTTGGTCACTTCTAAGCAGATGGTATCTGCGAAGCAGCGCGTCAGCATCTCGGCGTGACCCGCTTCCCGTGCACGGTCCCCTTCTCGGTCCAAGCGGGCACCAGTTTCGTCTGCTGTGCTGGGCAACGGGTACCTGGACGGCACATCCGCGTTCTCGTTCTTCGGACCCGGTCGATACTGGACCGTGAACTCAAACTCCTGAAGACTGATGACCCAGCGCAGGTGTTGGCCCTGCAAGTCCCCCTTTTCCATGAGGGTCGTGAGTGGTGAATGGTCGGTGATCAGCGTGAAGTGGATCCCGTGGAGGTACTGGCGCAGGGTGCGGATTGCCCACACCACTGCCAGCATCTCACCCTGGAAGCTCGCGTACTGTCTCTCGGTCTTTGACAACGAGCGACTGATCACCACGCAGATGTGCTCTACGCCATTCTCGTCCTTCTGGCCCAGCACTGCACCAATGCCATGGTTGCTCCAGTCCGTGTAGAGGAAGATGGGCTTACTGTAATCGATGGGCTTCAAACACCTCCCCGAACATAGGGCATCCTTCAATGCCTGTAACGCCTGGTCCTGCTCCTTCCCCCAAGCTTCTTTGACGTCCAACACATCCTTCCTGAGCAGGTCGTTCAGTGGTCGAGCCATCTCTGAGTAATTGGGTCCCATGGGTTCCCCCACCAAGCCCTTGTAGTAGTTCATGAGCCCGAGGATGGAGCGCACCCCAGTCTTGTCCTCGGGCTTGGGCAACTCCTGGATGGCCTTACACTTGATGTCTTGCGCACCAATGGTGTTGTGGCCAATGCGGTAGCCCAAGAAGTCCACGGTGGCTGACCCGAAGGTTGACTTGCCCGAGTGCAGTCGGATCCCTGCATCCCCCAAGGTGCGAAGCACAGCCTCTACATCCTTGATGTGCTGCTCAGCGGTGTCTGAGTATATGCACACGTCGTCAACGTACGCCACCGTACAGTGTTGCAGGTGGCGCAACTCGTAGTCCATAATCCTGATGAAGGCAGCGGTCGCTCCAGCTGCTCCAAATGGCATGGAAGTGTAGCGATAGAGCTGATTGCCCCACCAGAACGCTGTCTTGTCCCTGTCCTCCTCGGTGGTCATGGGAATCTGGTGGAACGCCTTGGTCGCGTCCAGAGTAGTCTTGAACTTGGCTTTCGCCACGCGCTGATAGAGCTCTTCTGGACGGTGAGGCAGCGTGTTGTCCTTCAGCGACAACCGGTTCGTGTTCCGTAGGTCGACACAGAAGCGCGTTGAGGTCCACTGTCCAGTATCATGGTCCTTCTTCCCTGCGACCACCACGTTGCTGGCGTGTCTACAGTGCTGCGAGGCCGGCTCGATGAAGCCGTACTCCAGTAGCTCCTTGCAGTGCAGATCGATAATCTCTTGCTCCCCTGGGCTGTACTTCCTCGGTCGCTGGTAAGCCACCTTGGTCTCGTCCTTGAACGGGATGGCGAAGGTTGCATGTGCTGCTCCTCCATGGTAGCCCTTGATGTCCTGTGGTTTGTTGGCAAAGCAATAGCTGCACCTCCTCACCACGTCGCGCATCTCCTCCCAGTTCTCCTCAGTGAACTCGGGATGCCCCCCGAAGGTGGCATTGAGCTCGGTGTCCAACCACGCGGCCTCGTCTTTGGTGACTCTGGCCGTGCCCCCTGGCTGCAACGTGTCCAGCACCGTGTGCGGAAGTACCTCGTCTCGTTCCGCCACCATGGCTTCCCATCCAGTGTCCCATTGACGCGAGGATCTCTGGTCCTCCCAGGTGGTCCTGGAAGACCTGTGCAGCGGGTCAGAGCACGAACCCGCAGTGGGCACGCCTCGTAACTCCTTAGGGGTCACGGTGGCCATCCAAACGGAGACCACGAGCAACAACAAAAGTCTTAAAATTCTGTTGGTCCCCACTGGTTTGACTGGAGGGTGAAGGGTCAGTATGCAAGTCAGCATCTTCCACGCACCCCCCCTGCATACGGCCCAAACCTCCTCCTGCCGATATGTGGATCACCAGCGCCAGGACCAACGCCACGTAGGCGTAATGAGCCACTCGGTAGCAAGTGGTCACGAAACCAGTGTCAACAACGGAGCCAGCGTCAACCCGTCTCCGATCGCCGGGTTTCGATTTTAGCCAGGCTCCGGCTCCGATGGAGCTTCAAAAATCAGGCTCCGGCGTGTCCCGTCTCCATCGGAGCCACGGACACACAGCCTCCGTCTCCGATGGAGCCTCAAAATTCAGGCTCCAACACTTCCCGTCTCCGTCGGAGCCGCGGGCACGCAGGCTCCGTCTCCGATGGAGCCTCAAATATGAGGCCCCGACGTGTCCCGTCTCCGTCGGAGCCGCGGGCGCGCAGCCTCCGTCCGCAATAAAGCTTGAAACTATCCGGCTCCGATGTGACCCGTCCCCGTCGAGACCAAATGTTCCAGTGTTAACAACGGGACCGACCCGTCTCCGACCACCGGTCCACGACTTTTGCCAGGCTCCGGCTCCGATGGAGCCTCGAAATTCAGGATCCGACACTTCCCGTCTCCGTCGGAGCCGTGGGCACGCAGGCTCCGTCTCCGATGGAGCTTCAGATATCAGGCTCCGACGTGTCCCGACTCCGTCGGAGCCGCGGGCTCGCAGCCTCCGTCTCCGGGGGAGCCTCAAAATTCAGGCTCCGATCTGCCCCGTATCCAACGGAGCCGCGTAGCCGTGGCCTCCGTCTCTGATGGAACCAGCGAATACCAGGCTCCGACGGAGACGGTCTGGCTCCGTTGTTGACACTGCACGAAACGCAGGTGCCACAGACGGGCAGCAAAACGCGGCCTCTGCATGCGGCGCGGGATGGCCGCCAGCGTGGCAGGACCCGCCGCAGCGACTCGCTGCACGATTGCCAGCGTGTGGCTCACTCGAGTGCGAAGCGCGGCAAACATAGGAACGCGCGCCAAGCAGAAGCCCGGCAGACCATGTCTCCCAATGTGGACGGCGACCACCAAGCTGCACCCCAGTGAACCGACCGTGCCCACGAAGCGCACGGCGAGCATGGCAAGCCCAAGCCGGAGCAACGGCACATACCATAGCCCGTGCTGGACATGGTGTAATCCAGCCACCTCACAGGCAACCGTGCTCAGCAACAACAAGTGCCTCGCCAGCTCCGACAGCACACGAAGATGTAGACGTGGGTGCGCCCACTGCTGTAGCGGCGCGGTACGCAAGGCCCACGATACGCGTGCCATTGCTCTGCGATGGACACCTGTATGACACATCCAGACTGCTGACACCTCGCCAAGGCATCTGACCACCTCCATTGCCATCCATATAACCATCACCGCAAAGTGAGGCAGCTGTGGCCATTGCAAGCGCGCGAACACCCCCACGAATAGGAAGCACACCTGAGCGTGCCTTGCCCACCGCTCGGTGCCTATTCTACGAAGGGTGGGTATACCCACCGTAAGAGGTGCTTACGGTGGGTATACCCACCCGAAGGGTATTAATAATTCCCGCTGATTGGCTGCGAATCACGGCATGTGAGCAGTGACGAACTTGCTCTAGACACTCCCGTGAACCTCTATGGAGCCTCCACATGCGCCAGAAATGACGCATTAGCCAGAAAAAGTGAAACCCAAACTCAGAACTAAAATTCTTGTAATACAGTGTGAATATTATCTTTTTGGTGTGCATGCCACCTGATTTTGAACGTGCGATATATGGAGGTCCGCGAGGTGGCAGCTCATGTGTACCCTACGCTACGTCGGTTATATATCAAAATCAAAGTACATAACGAAAAAATACGTATCTCGATATTATACCAAGCTCCAGGAGTCTACAAATAACGTTAATTGTGTATACCCATCGTAAGGGATAATTCCTACCCACCGTAATTTCTCCAACTTCAAGGGTGTGGCATGTGGCCAAAACTTATCGGAGTCGTGCAAATTAAGTTTTCTAGCCTTTAATCAACCTCTTGGGACACAGAAAATCTATAGGTTTGACCCCCGCAACCTACTTGCGCTGTCGGTATGAGCATGCAAAGTTTCACATTACGGTGGGTGTACCCACCGTAATATTTTTAGAATAGGCATCGGCGGCGGGCTGTGTACCCGGCTGTATGCCGGGACTGCTTCTCAATAATGGGTGCGCCGAGCTGCGGCGGGCCCGGCGCCCCATCGAAAAGGCCCCAGTGCGCTGTCCTTTCTCCGCTCTTCCCATATTTCATCGTAAGTCAGCTCCGCGTCTGAAGCACGCGGCGCGCTCCAGCCTGTGTTCTCTCTGCGAGCGGCGCCAGGACGTCGGGCCTCTCCCCTGGGGCTCGGTGATCTTCTCCTGCGCTGGCCAGCTCGCGGTGAGCACTGCTGTGAGAGCCCTGCGGTCAGGTTCTGCTGGCTCACCTCACGATGGCCGTCACGCTGGACCTCGGCGCTCGACACGCGTTCACAGGGCCGCGCTGGGCTGTTGGGCGCTGTGGTGCCAAGGGTTGGCGACGGCACGACTGCGGTGGCCCCTTGGTCCTGTCCAGCTGGAAGCAACGCCTCAGTCTGTTGCGTGCAGACGGAACCTGTCGGTGACCTCAAGATGTCATCGACCGTCTGGTGTTCGGACCGCTGCGCAAAGTTGACCTCCAAGCCCTCGGCATGCAACCCACCGAGCGCCTGACTGGTGCAGCGCTCCCGTGTAGGTTGTGTCTGCGCACCATGGCGACCGTCCAGGCCAGGGTCGTCAGAGCCACGCGTGCTAATTCTCGCAGATGGACGAGTAGTGGGAGGTCGCGCCTCGTACCCTCTGATGATCTCTGCGCGCACCCTTATCTGTTCCTGAAGCGCTGCGATGCGCGCATCTGATCCTGCGATGCTGGCTGCATTCGCCGCGATCTCGGCGCGCACCTGTGCCTGGTCGGCAGCCAAACCAACCAACCCCTCGCTGATTTGCCCCCCGTCTTGCTCTTCCGAATAGGAACGCTCCGACTGAGGCGACAGCGTTGCCGCGTAGCGTGGGCTGGAGCCCACACCCTCACCAGCTGCGAGGTCGGGCGAGCGCCTCGAGGCGCTGTCAACCTCCTCATACTCTTCTGTCTGTCTGTGTTGGGAGTCGCCATCCTCCACGGAGGGGTCCAAGCAACGCATGAAGTCGTCACACAGCTGCGTGTGTACCTCAGCTCGTCGTGCGTCAGCCAGCAGCGCGGGCCCCACAAGGGACGCAAGCTTATACAATGGCTCCATGTGCATCACTGCCACCTTGTCCCATGTCACCCAGCTGCAGCTATCGAACTTGCGCGTCCCGGAGGAGAGGTACTCCAAGGTGAACACGACCCCGTGGGATCCTCGTGCGCGGTAGTAGCGATGGTCCTCGCAAAGGTAGTACACGGCCTTGGAACGGGAGTTGGCTCGCGTCTTGAGCACATGCAGCGTGCCTTGTCGTGGGCCGTCGATTAAATGGCCTGTGGCTATCTCCACCAGCTGCTCGCTCGTGCCGAGGTGCTCCACGTGCATATGTATGGTGCCAAGGAGTCCACCAGTGCAGCCCCTCGACTGCCCACCCAGCGGCAAACACTCACCTCGCTGCCCCACGGCTGCTGAGGAGGAGTATTTGTGCATCGTTTGCTTACTGAGTTCGCACGTGTGCAACCCTTTTCCTCGCTCTGCATAGGGCCTCCCAAGCTGGAACTCGATCTTGCCCTTGAAGCACCGGTACTGGATGAGGAAAACCGTCTGTCCGTCCAGCGCCGTGAACTCTGAGATCTTCCTTGGGTTCAGCCAGTCGGACTCTCGAGCGGTGTCTTGGCTGTCGGTGTCCGACTCCGGCTCGTAGGTGCCCTGGAACACCGATGGGTGATAATCCAGCTTCTGAGGGTCAAAAGTGCCGTTGGGCCAGGTCTGATGCCTCAAGCGCAGCGGCCCCGAGGATGGAGTCGGCGCGGATCCAGATGGCCCTGCCCCATCCTTGCTGACAGTCTTGCGTGTGCGGACTGTAGGCTCTGGTGGCGGGTCTCGCCTAGTCCCGTAGCTGGCAAGCGCGTCACGTGCTCTCTCCTCAGTCTTGCATGCAGCGAGCATCACTTTGCCGTCCCCCAAGTGTAGGTACTCCACGGCGGCGGCGTTCGTGCTGAACACCTCACCGTCTCCACCTTCTCCATCAGTCACCGGGTAGAACTTTCCCACTTTGCCAGCTGCATCTGACAGCGTAAGCAGCGGGATAGCCCGCACACCAGCTACCACCTCATCGTACCTCACCTTAAGGCGAGCTCGGAGGTCAGCGATGTCAACTTTCTGCACGTACTTCAGGTGTTGGAATTGCCAGCACTGGTCCTTCTCATAGTAGAAGGGCAGCTGGAATTCTCCAGTCACCTTCCCCATGGGGCTCATGCTAGCAGTGCCAGCCATGGTGTGACGCACCATGCTCTCCATGAGTTCCCACGCACTGGACGCGAGTCTGTTCACTGAGCACGCAGAACTGACGTGCCATTTTGTCCCACATAAGTTTGCCAGTTACGACTCCTGTGGGGTACACCTGCTGGGCGTTGAGCGCCTCCTGAACGTTCGCCATGGTGTATCGCCCAGCTTCTCGATGAGCACCACAGTCAGGAAGCGCGACCTGGTCGCTGTCCCTCCTGTAACTCGCCCGCGTGGCCCAGGTCTCTGAGGGTACCTTCGTCTCCTTGTTAACCCTCCTCTGGTCCACCAGCGTGAAGTCGGGCCACAGCAGCTCCGACTCCAGGATGCTCTTCAATTCCCCACAACGTGGGAACCTGACCTGCACGAATCCTGCGTCTGGTTTGCCTCCATCGTCATCTTCACAGAGTGTGCACAAGCGAGCGTAGCCAGTACGATCGACGGACAGGCGCTGCTGAGACCAGCTACTCTCCTTGTCTCGATGGTCCCAAGGGTTCACTGCCATGCCTGCCCACGGTTGCGCACTGGCCAACGTGTACTCAGTCTCACTTTCAGTCTCTTGCTCCTGCGTGAGGTCTGGATAGCGAGGGTCGGTCTGGGTTGTAGTCAGACTGACTGGCGCGATGGGCACCACATTGACGACTGGCTCTTCAGCGCCGGACCACTCGTTCCTGGTCGCCACGTTGGCTTCCCGCTGACTGCGCGACGTCGCTTGCAACAGGCCCAACATCTGGCCCGTTACGGACGTACCGGGAGCAGGTGGTTTGAATGTCGAGTTCTCGGCGCGCAGGCTGACCCGTCCAGAGAGCTCCACTTGCATAAGCGAGCTGGGTCGCAGGATGCCCGCTTCTACCATGGACTGGCAGCGTGCCTCAAGCATCTCACTCTCCTCTTGGTTGAACCTTTTCAGTCGGAGCTCTTCTAGAAATGATGCCAGGAGGTCAACCAGCTCGGGGTGACTTCGTGAGAACGCACATGGTCCAGGTGTACACCTTTCCCCTGCGAGAGCCAGACGGTCCTCTCCCCTTGTGTCAGGAAGCACAGCCTCGCGTGGAGGTGGAGAACAGTCATCAAAGACAGAGACAAGAGCGCGCTCTGGCGCGGCACTCTCGTCGAAGATCTTAGTTGCCAAGCACACTCTGGGGTCTTCGTTCCGTTTGCTCCTCGCATCAGCAGGCGGCGTCAACTCGATCAACGGTAGCGTGACCTTCTCCCTCATGCCCAGTGACACCGCGGCCTCAGAGGTGGCGATACCCCGGTAGAGGTCGATGGTCAGCTTGAGGGCGTTCTTCAGGGGTCCCGTACCCACCAGGAAGTCCCACGTGGTGTCGTTGGTGTACGTGACGAAGGCGTGGAGTCGATGCAGAGTCATGTACGGGGTGCCTGCGGCGAGGATCACGTCCACATAGCAGTACTTGGTGAACTCCGCGGGACTGCCGTCGCACCTGGCCACTCTGGCCCCTGTCTCCGCGTCAAAGATGGTCAGACCAAGCCGGTTGACCGTCCTTATGGGGATGATGTTGCAGTTGGCCCCGGTGTCCAGGAGCAGGGCCTTGTACAACATGAGCAACCCACCAGAGGCTACGAGAGCCATCCCTTGCGCCAGTGTCTCGTTCAGGAGCTTGCACACGGGCTGGACCTGCGCCATGGCCGTGAGCTGCTCTTCCGTAAGGCCACTGAGCATCCTCTTCTTCAACAACTCGTAGGCTTCGGCCTCCATGGTCCCGGCGTGTAACTCGCCCTTCCCACTGAAGTCCGTCACCCCGAAGCTCTCCTGTACCATGGCTGCTGCAGCGGTGACACGCACAGTAGTTCTCCTCTTCCTGGGTTGGTCCACCATGTCCTCCGGCATCTCGTCCAGGGGAATCTCTTCTTCATCGTTGTCATCACCCGACTCCATGCCTGGGCAGTCATCGTCTTCATCGCTGTCATCACCAGACTCCATTCCTGGGCAGTCGTCGCCTTCGTCATCATCATCATCACCTTCGCCACTGCTCTGACAGTCCGCTGCTAAGGCTGCTGGTATGGGGAGCTGACCGGTCTCAGCTAGCTCCACCAAGGTCTCCAAACCCCTGGGGGCTGTTATCCTGCCCTCCGCTACGAGTCCAGCAGCCAGCTTCCGAAAAGCCGCGCCCAAGCTCTTGATCACGGAGGCCATGAGCTGCACCTTCCTCTGCATCTCGTCCGCTGCTGGCGCCATGGGCACCTGCGCATCAGCCTCGTACTCCTCGGGTGTCTTCACTGGGAATCCCCTCATGTGTTGAGTACTACCCAGTGCTACCGCTGGTGCTGCTGTGAACTCGGGCTCACCGCCCTTGCTCAGTCAGTGTCTCGGGGAGTTCCCCTAGGCCCAAGGTGTTGAGTGCGCTCGAGAGCACTTCTTCGCCCATCTCTTCAGCCAGTGCAGAGAGCAAGCTGGTTGAAGAGCCAGATGACGCTCCTGTTCCTGCGATGTCACGGTGGTTCACCTCGTGCGCGTCAGAGATGTATGTCTCCCTTTCCGCGACGTTCGCTGTGGTCGGCTCCTCGTCGGACCCTTCGTCCTCGGAGAGCACCTGCGACTTCACGCTGCCAGCACGACTGGCAGTCTTTCGGGCAGCCACCATGCCTTGGTACTCAGCCTTCAGCGCTTCCGGATTGCCGGCTGTGCTCTTTGGTTTGTCCGCTGATGGCTGCTTGGCGCGGTACTTGTCCTTCTCATCGTTGGGCAGCTGCTGCCAATCTGTCACCAGGATGCCCCAGTCCGAGTTCTTGAAACGGTTCTTCAAGTTGTACATCCGCAGAGCAGCGTTCTCCGCATCCCACCACTTGCTGGACCCAAGCCTGCTCTCGTGGTAACCCGCTGGCATTTTGACATCATGCTTGTAGCCACTTCTGCACTGCTCGGGATCAGATTCGTGCCAGCCTCCTCCGAAGCAACGTAGACACTTGGGCTTGTCACTGGTGCGACCGCCCTCTGCTGGTGGCGGCGTCTTGTTGTACGCAGGCTTCTTGGTTCTCTCGGCGACGTTCACCTCCTTCTTCATCTTTTTGGAAGGCGACGCTTCCCCCTTCTTGTTGCTCTCCGGGTCGCCTGACTGCCCTTCCCCGGCTGACTCTATCTTCTTGATCGAGTTCTTGATTGCCTTGAGGTCAAGGCCGTGCTGTCGAGCCTCCCAGGTGGAGTACTGGCAGCCACACCGCCTGGTAATCTCCTGCAGGAAGGTGAGGATCCAGGACTCCGCATCGTTCTTGAGCTTGTCCTGCACCTCGATGATGGCCTCCAGGTCCTTCCAGGTCACCCGATTGGGCGGCGGGAACTGAGCCCTCAGCTGCTCCTTCACCCGCGTCTGGAAGATCTTGATGCGGAGGTTCTCCACGCAGTCCTCGATGAAGGTGCGCAGCTCCTCGTCGCTTAGCACCTTCTTCCCGGTGTTGAGCTGCATCTCCCTGCGTTGACACATTTTCATGTATGTTAGACCGTCTTGCCCCAATTCTTGTGGCTTCTGGGTCAACAGGTCTACTTTCTCTTGCGTGCCCTTCATCATGAACTTCTTGTCAAGGGCAGCAATAAAGCCCCTGAGTGCGTAGAAGTACTGCATGTCACGGGTGCCGTCTTGTCCCGTCAACCCTTTCAACGAAGTCCCATCGGTCTGATACTCGGTGGAAACCTCTCCGTTGGGCGTCTTGGGCTGTCGCGGGTCTCGCTATCACCCACGTAGTACCAGCATTCATTTCATTAAAGGGGGGCCTAGCACATGGGATAAAACCCTCAAGTGGGCCATGTTCACTGGTGTCCTTGAGGACCTTGTCCATGTTCGAGGCCACTACACCCCCGCTCTCATACAACTCACGCCACCAACTGAGGCTTTGTGAGTTATCACCCGCCAGACATGCGGGAACGATATCCCACAAGGTTTCATAGTCAGGTGGTGTCTCTCTCAGGGCTTTGATTTGTGCCTCGGTGAGATTGGCGCTCGCCACGGACCTGAGCTTCCTCCTGATGTTGGCGTTATGTTGGCGTACAAAGTTCTCGCACATGAGGGAGAATTCCCTCAAAAACTTGGGCCGGTCTTCCTCCTTGGTACCCGTGTATATAGGCAGCGTACCAAGGGCAAGGCGAGCGGAGTCACTGTACTCCATCTCCTCCTCAAATATCACTACAGGCTCTTGGGCTTGAGCCTGAGGCTGAATTGGAGCCTGAGCCTGAGGCTGAACTAAGGCTTGAACCTCAGGCTGGCCTCTGGCAGCCGCTTCCTCTTCTTCCAGCTCTGTGAAGTGCTGGCTCACCCGTACCGCTCTTTGGGTACGTCTCTCTGCTCTTTGCTGTTTCTGGCGATCAGTGTTTGACTCCGTTGCTACGTTCCCAGTAGTGAGAGGGTCCCAATGTGAAGGCTCTTTTCACTCCGCACTTCCAAGTTTACCAGTACGGGTAAATCCGTCCCTGGCCTAACCTTTCAGTACTTCGCTACTAAGTAGCAGTCACTGTAAGGATATTCTCACTCATGAATTACGTGTCAAATCTCGCAGGTAACTTGACTCCTGCCTTCCTCCACTCCTTCCAGATAGCCAACACGGTTGATTTCACTCTCAGTGCAACTGGTCAGTGCTGTGCCTCGGCATAATGCCAGAATGGGTCAGGATGCCGAACTGAACGCTGCCGTAATGATAAATACTGACAATCCCGTTTCGCTCTACGCCTTCGTTCAGGCGTACCAGTACGGATAAATCCGTCCCTGGCTTTACCGTCCGGTGCTTTGCTCCAGCAGGAGGCCATTTCCCAGAATAGTCCAGAATAACATTCTCAACGCTGTAACCATAGTGAACAATGAACCCCCGGTTTCGCTCTAATTGCTGTCGCTGTGCCTCGCAAGGCTGCTGAACTTCGAGTGCCACAACAGTCTGTTTCCCTCAACCTCTTCCAAGCTTACCAGTACGGATGAATCCGTCCCTGGCCTCACCCTTCAGAAGCCTTGTACTCCAGGACTGCTGTTACGCTCTCAGAATTACAGACGACATGTCTGTAATAAAGCACATTTTTGTTTTGTAAAAGACTGTAAAGCACAGTTCTGACGCCATAACACAAGAACAAGTCCAACAAATGTATATCCTCACAAGCAAAAGAATGCCATATATCATAAATCCTTATATCATAACACTGCTGTTTTCGCGGTCTGAGCGAGTACTTCCTATTTTCGGAATCGCTGTTACGAAGGCAAAACAAAAATGAGCGTCTGCCTCACTCTGCTATGCCGCCCTACTTATTCTCGCTATCTCCAAACAAGTGTAACACCCATCCGTATTTCCGTATCTCCTCACTGTCACAACTCCTCGCGCGTATCGTACCGCGCGTGTCATACGTTTGTCACAGAGACTGCTACAGCAAGTGTCACAACCCGGCTAAGGTACACGATAAGCCGTGGTTTGTGACACTGCGTTCGGCCATGATCGCCGTCCTCGACTCCGTCAATTCCGTCGAGACCGCCAAGATCTTCGACCTCGAGTTGGCCTACGCCTCTTATCACTACGACGTCAACTACATGGTCTTCACGATGTTATCCGTCTTGCTTCGTGGAGGAGCCCTTGCCATCTACCACACCGCCGCCAAACGTTATCCCTTTGACGGACGCGCTCTCCTCCTTCGTCTTCACTTCGAGGTGGAGGGCATTCACCGATCCGACAAGGGCGCCTACATGGAGAGCATGCGGTCCTTGCGCGTGGATGAGCGCGAGGACCCACAACACGTCATCGACAAGTTCCGTAATTTGGCGGACAAGCACCGCCAGTACCACGCTGACTTCTCCGACTCCGCCCACGTCGAGACGTTCCTCGTGGTGCTTGAGAAGTCCGCCGACGAGTCCCCCTACGAGGTCCCCCTATACCAGAGCATCATTGAGGACCTCTACACCAACGACTACACCCCCTCCTTCGACACCGTCGCCCTTCGCGTCCGCCGCGTTTGGCAGCGCGACGGCGTCAGCAGGCTCGCTCGATTCCCGACCCCTAGCGTGCCTGACTCTGGTGGTGCTGGATTGGGCAAGTCTGGTGGTGCGAAGGCTTACTCCTTTCGCCCCAAGACTGTGCACCCTGCTGTTGGTGATTGGGCTTCGGGCCCTGGCCCCTACCGTAATTGGCAGGGACAAGGCCACCCGTGCCTAGTCTGTTTCAGGATGTGGGGGCTGACCGACGTGCACGAGGCCAGCAAGGGGCTGTGCCCCTACGTGTGCAAGGCCGCGTTTTCGGACGGCCGTGCCTTGCCTGCGGCTTGCGACCCTCCGCCGCGGCCCGACCCGCCTCAGCATCGTGCACCGGCAGCAGCGGCTAATCCGCGCAACAGCCGGCGTCGGCTTTCACGTTTCAACTGCCGCATGATTTGGCCGCCGCCCTTCCTGACCCTCTGGACCAGCCCGCCGAGGTGGAGCCGCTTGAATCGTTGTCTGCGGACGACGATGAGCCCTTCGACCCCAACCTCGCCATGATTGCGGGCTACGACGAGATCGACGAAGACGATGAAGATTGGCCAGCTTTTGCTGAGGGCCCCGTGTGGATTCCGGGGCTCACGCGCTAATTCCGTAGACAGTACTGTGTAGTCCTGCTCCGCTTCAATCTTGGCAGCATGAATTGTAAAGGGCTCCTTAGGGTTCATGATGTAGGATGGCCGGCAGGCCTTTGTGACACTGCTTTCTGTTTCCACCTCTCTCCTTCTGGAGGAGGTGGTGTCACGGAGAGACTGACTTACCCCCTCCACTATAAGGTGGGGGGCCTGTCTCTTGTCGTTGTCCCCCTTCGGAGAGGAGTGTCACACGCAGCATCAGTCATCGGTAGCTCGGAACACACAGAAGCATAAACGAACCCTCTAAGCCTTTTATGTTATTATCTTAGTATTCCGAAAGCGAGTGTTCACTGACTGCACGTTCTGTGATAGATATATATCTGACTATATATATTTATCCCCCACCAGCCAGAGAATCTCACTTCTCATCACTCCGATAATAAAACAGCCTAAGTATTTTATTATCTCATCTTAGAGTTTGCACCCGCCTTTCGACTGCCTCCGGACGCTTCGTTTTCCTTCGGTCTGTGTGATATATAATATGCATTATATATATATATATCACACTCTCCATCACGCACCACCAGCTTCGCTCGCTGAAGAGTCCAAATGTCGTTAAGATGGGCAAAGCCTCGTTCAGTCTCCGCATTCGCCATGACGATGATGTTGCAAATCTCAAGGAGACGAAGCACGTAACAATACTTGGCCATAGGTTGCCCTGTCTTCTCGTCAGTCCAATCCTTCGTGAAGCGGCGGATGAACGTGATTCTTATATGAGCGGAAATAGCAATCAAGCATCATGAATTCATGATCATCCATCAGATGAGATCATGACATATGACATGAAATGAGCGATGACCCGATGAGGGAGGAGAAATCTGAAATGTTAATCTAAATCTTATAAATAAAAATATAAATGTAAATCTAAATCTAAATGTTGAGATGTCAGATGAGCATGACCATGAGATGACGATGACGCTGACGGTCACAATTCACAAGAGGAGACCGAGACCTCGACCTGGACCTCCAGCAGTCGTCATTCCAGTTTTTCATTCGTGTTCCTGTTTTAGTTCCCTCAACACAACCGTTCCAAATCGAAAGTCTTCATCACTCGCTCCGGAGGGTATCACTGCCAGTGAGATATACTGAAGTGTGCATGCAGGCTTTCAGTGAGGTGATGTAAGAAGCGAGACAAAATTACAACTGAGTTTATCTCTAGCCTTTTTGCCGTGGCTCACCGCGAAAGCGTCAGCAAACAGTCCTGGAACAACTGCTGCCTTGGGAAGTTGCTGATTTTAATATGTTTAGGGAGGAAATTGAGGATGCAGGAAGTCGTCACAGATTCCTTGCGTTCGCGAACCGGAACCTGTAGATGCCATTGATAACGGTTCTCGCTTTGGTGATAGAAAAGCCCCGCGCCGAGAGCATAACAGCTGCCTCATTTCTCTGACCTAAAGAGTACAGACGCTCAATAGCTCTCGCGCTGCCCGTCGGCTCAACGCGTGCTGTCAAATATTTTCACCAGTGCTGCAAAAAGAGAATAAAAAAATGTTCTTCAGGTGCGCATTCTATTTTTTAACAATCCATCTCTAGAACAACGAGCGCTAGGCCATGGGTGCCGCGTCCCGCGTTGGTAATGTGCAAGGTGCAGGAGTGTATTTTCGTTTGACCCTCCACATAAGAATTTCAAAAGGTTTGCCAAGAAAGATGAGGTATTCGGATGCTGGTTTGCAAGAAACTTTCTTCCGCTGCATGCATGTTCCCGCGTGTTTTAAAGAAGGATGTATTGCTCATGACTGGAGGGCCCTATACAATAAAATATGTCTTCGAAGGAACGATCCGGAAGTGATTTTAACTGTTGAAGGAGAATTTTCTGAGGACGACGGGTTTTGTCAGTTTGAAGCGGTAATTCTGCTCGTGGTCTGAAGCTGGACACCTCCCGACGCCTCATTTTTTTAAATAGACCGCTTCAGCATTTATTGAAGTTTCGTTTGCACCTCGGTACGGCCCAGTGTCATTAATATACTCGAAATCGTGCACGCGGGTGGATGTGCCTTGCAGACAAATAATTTACGGCTTGGTGCTCTTGAGTGTGCCTCTCACAACGCGCGGAGCTAACGTCGAAACAGTCATCGAAAACTCCGCATTCTACGGTCTCGACTGTGGCACATTTTACGGCCTATATGGCCCTGAATCCAACTGCCC
>LGRX02013185.1:0-12075 GCA_001247695.2 Cymbomonas tetramitiformis | reverse complement strand
CACCCACGGTGCACTGGCGGACCCTTCTTCTTCCCTGAACTTGGTGGTACTTGCACTGAAAGAGGTCACCAGCGACGGCGGCAGCGGATCAGCACTGAATTCACTGGTTGATGAGCGGCTTTCTTCTATCCTGTGATATGCTCAGCACCTTGTTCTGCAGTGAATCCAGGGGCACCCCTGGTGCACTGGCCTAACTGCGAACAGGTGTTCTTCAGTTGAAAGCTAATCAGCACGGCATGAGCTTGGGCGGCGGCAGCGGCAGAGTGGATCAGCAGTGAATGTACACCTTGATGAGCTGTTTTCCAGTGGTTTCTCCAGTTGACCACCTTGTCTGAAGTGAATCCAGGGACACCCCTGGTGTACTGGCCTAACTGAAAGGCAAGTGTGCGACCTGGGAGCTAATTAGCGGCGGCATCTGCCTGGACTCACTAGTAAAAGCGGATCAGCAGTGAGTTGCTACCTTATATGTGGACTTTCACCTTGCGGTTTCTTTGGCAGCTCCACCCTGTCTGACGGTTAATCCAGGGACACCCCTGGTGTACTGGCCTAAACCTGAAGTAGGAGAGAGCTTGCCAGAGGACTAGCAGCGACATCAGCTCTGAAGGCGACAAGTGAGTGGTCTTTATATACACTATTCACTGGTTTGATATAGCTATCCAGTGGATTCAGAGTTGATTACTGGCCCAGCCTGGAGTGCTGTTGACCACTTGGGGACTTTCTGGTTCTTTATCATAATGTGTGTGAGAATTCTTTTATCTCTTCTACAGTATTTGTCAGCTGGTGAGGCCCTCATATCACCAGTGACCTTCTGAATCAGCAGTGGTGCTGCGAATCCAGGGGTGCTCAGCACACTGGCTTAGCTCACACCACTGCGTATTTGTGCTATTCCTGGTGCCTTGGTGGAAGAGGAGTTGTCCTCATAGCCTCTGTGCTCTTGATGAACGTTGGCTTAGCTAATTCAGGGGTGCTCAGCACACTGGCTCAGCTTTAAGCCCTTCTTGCACGAATATTCTGCATCTGCTGTGGATTCAGAGCGTTGAGACATAGTGCTGGACCTTTGGGCTTTCGCTGGCTGCACGCGTTTCGTTCTCCCGCTTGTTCAGAACGGTGCTAATCCAGGGGCACCCAGTGCACTGGCCTAAACCAGCCTGAATTAAGCTTCCGTCCTACATCTGCTGTTGATTCAGAGCGCTGACACGTATTGCCGGACCTCTGGGCTTGCGCTGGCTGCACGCATTTCGTACTTTTGCTTGTTCAGCGCGGGGTGAATCCAGGGGCACTCAGTGCACTGGCCTAAACCGGCCTGAATCAGGCCTGCAGTCTGCTGGTGAACGAGCTTTGCGCTGAGGGAGGGGACGCTTCCTTAGTCCCACTTGCTGAGCATTAACGCAGTACTTTACCACGGAGGGTGAGGCGGAGCCGAGCGCTGCCACTGCCCAGTCCAGAGATCGTGAGGCACGACGGTTGGCACGAGAGAGGAACAGTCAGGAGCTTGACACTGGCTATATGAGCACAGAGGGGTCGGGTCCAGAATCCAGCCCCTCCACACCGATATCACCAGCAGCAGCAGGAGCAGCAGCAGCAGGAGCAGCAGCAGCAGCAGCAGCAGCGCTCGCAGGGTCAGCAGCAGCCTCAGAGCCTGCAGCCAATCAGTTCCTCTTTGCGTTTGACGACGTAGACGAGATGGATCAGTATGACAGGGATAGTCACACGCTTGACAAGGATGATGTCAAGCTCTGCTACACTGGTGGCAAGAACGAAGACAGAGCGCTCTTTATCAGGCGTTTCGTTGATATGGTGGCAAAAGTACAGCGGGCTCACGAGGCTAGGAAACGCAGGCACATGACTCGGTCAGCGGCTTTTCACGCGCTCAGTCAGCAGGCGAAGAAGGCTTTCATTGACTCCAAACCAGATTACAGATCGTTGTGGGACAGCCTGCCCTCGTTCCTAGCAGGGGACGATCATTCTACCTCAGTCGCCTATGACTGGTGGTGCGCCGCATATCTGAAGGATGGCATCATGGCCTCTCATGCGTGTCATGTCTTGAGGGATCTCACTACGAGGGACGCTTTTCAGGGCTCAGTGCGCTGCGCACAACCTCCTTTCCATGAGCTGGCGCCAGGAGTGACATGGGCAGTCTGCAAGGTGTTCGAGGATGGCGATGCTGATGGCGAGCTGTCAGATGAGTGGGAACGTGATGGAACCTCCACTAAGGGTCTCACGGGGACAGGTGGCACGGAGGATTCTCACTATTGTTGGGCCTTGAGGGCTTTCATTGCAGAGCTCGAGGCCAAGTTCCTGATGAAGGGCACCAAGGAGAAAGAGGACCTGTTGGTCGCCAAGTCACAGACCACCGAGCAGGACGGCCTCGCCTACGTGAAGAGCTGTCGCCGCAGGGAGGCAGCGCTCAACGCTGGCAAGATGGTGGAGGACCCCATTGTCAGGCAGGACATCGAGGAGTGCATCAAGGGTCTGCGCATCAAGGAGTACCGGGATCGCGTGTCCGAGCAGTTACGAGTCAGTCATCCTGCCCCCAACAAGGTCACATGGGAGGACCTGGAGGTCATCGTAGAGGTGCAGGACAAGCTGAAGAACGAACGATGCGGAATCTTGGGCTCTGACATTGCAGCAGGAGCTGGTTCGCAGGCTTACCTGCGTGTACTCTTGCTACGAGGCCAGGCAATTGGGGCTCGACCTGGCTGCACTGGTGTCCGCTATGAGGCGCTCCGGCTCTGCCCCCAAGACTGGAGACAGACGCAGGGACCCCAAGAAGAGGGAGTCAGCACAGCATGGTGGTGATGACGCCAAGAAGCCTCCAAGGGAGGTGAACAATGCGGAGCGCCAGAAGCCCACCTACGGCAGGGTGCCACCACCTGACGCGTCGAAGGAGTTTCAGTGTGACTGGTGCTTCACACGCTTGACCCATCCTCCAGAGCGTTGCTACACGGGATGCCGTGATGCCCGAGTGCCTCCGAACTTCCACAAGGACAGGCAGAACTCGAAGTTGCCGAACGAGGTTAAGAATGCCCAGATGCGTGCTTACAACATCGCCCACCGCTTCGAGAACAACAAGATGGAGATCACCACGAAGGAGTGGCTCAAGCTGCCAGAGGCCAAGCAGAAGCAACCGCAGCAGCAGCAGCAGCAGGTGGCAGCCAGCGCTGAGGTCAAGGAGAAGCTCGCTGCAGAGTTGACAGGCCTTCAGACAGGGACACCTCCAAAGGGGGACAAGGGCGCCGAGGCACAGGCCCAGTCAGAGGACAGCGATGCCGAGACTGAGTACAACTCCAACTTCAACCAGCAGGCGGAGTACGAGGAGAATGAGAGGGATTGCCTCGCTGGTGATGGGCTGGAAGACAGTCGCGATGTTGGCGTCAGCCACGCACCAGATCTCCAGGCCAGGGCCGCAGTCGCCCTTGGGAGCACTCAGAAGATGCAGAGCTTCAAGGTCAAGACGCCGGAGGAGTTCGACAAGGCTGCTCAGGTGCCCAGAGCCGTTCCTCCCAACGTCATCAGCAGGAAGTTTCACCTGCTGGCGTCCAACCTCCGCAGTTCCGTGCGGACTTGCTCGCAGATTGCGGCCATCTTGATATCCCAGCCCGCCATCGACCTCCCAAAGGACATCGAGAACCTCCTGGCGCTGGAAAAGCTCATGGGCAACGAGCCGGAGAATGCGACAGAGCAACCCACCGAGGTCAACGAGCATGAGCTTGAGGACGCGCACGCCACAGTGGTGCAGGGGGTAAGAGAGGGAGCAGATAGCGCAGAACACCAGACGGACGAGGAGGTGCCGCTGGACGAGATGCCCGACGGCGTGGTCGACAGTGCCGCCGCCCGGTGTGCAGCCGCTGCCTGTGTGAACGACCTGGAGGTGGTTGACTTCAGTGATCATGGACATGTTCGAGCTGGCACCATCAAGACCCGCGCCTACGACGCGCTGAGGGCGAAGATGAAGCAGCACCTGACCGACGAGCAGGCGTTGCTGATTACTCAGGTTCAGCCCACCTGCAAGTTGCAGAATGCCACCCTGTATGAGGGTCTGGCGTTGGTGTCGTCTGGTGGTGAGCTTATGCTGTATCGGGCAATCCTCATGGGCACCGGCGCCAACTGCAACATCATCTCCATCGCGGTCGTGAGGCGGCTGGGCCTCACGGTGTACGAGGCCAGCACCGGCGCCAAGGTCACCAGGTGTGACAACAGCCCCACGAAGTTCACGCATTACTGCTACGTGGACGTCATACTGGCTGCGGGCACACCGCACATGACGCTTCACCGGTTGTACGCCTTCGTGACCTTCGAGCCCGAGAACTCTTGGGATCTGCTGATAGGTACCGGGCCGCTGAAGAACTCCTTGATGATCGATATCAAGCTTGGGAGTGGCGTGGCCGTGTCACATGCGCCGACGATTCTGGGCATGGATGCTCAGGTGGTGCTTCCGTTGGTGGACATGACACCACCCAGGCGTCCCGACCTGCCCAGGCGGGTGGACCCGGCGGTGTGTCTGAAGTCGGAAATCTTTGGACAGGGGATGGAGTGCGAGTGGCTAAAGCACCCACCTCTGAGCACAAGGGAGGAGAGGTTCGCTGCTTCTGGGTTTCGCCTTGAGCACATCGACGACGGTGACGAGTCACCAGTGGGGTCACCAGCGCCTTCGCCAAGACATCTTGCTGAACGCCCACGACCTCGAGCCATCACGCGAGCGGAGCTCGAGGCAGGGAGTCGCCATCGGACGTGTCCCCTTGAAGGCGGCCGGAGGAGTGCCCTGGCGTCTCTGGCGCCCGCCGTACAAGCAGCATCGGAGCGCATGCTCGCACAGTTTTACGAAGAGCCTAGCCCTTGGGAGGGTGGACACGCAAGATGGTTCACTGAGGACCAGGTTGCCGGGGGTCGTCCGTCTCTAGACGCCCCTCTCAGCTACAACTGGGCGGATCAGAGACTGTACCTGGACCGGAACCACATCGCGCGTCTCTGCCGCATCCTCCAGTACCCAGCCCAGAACATGCCAACCAAACCTTCCCAAGATCATGTCTGCGTGGAGTTCGCCCGGTGTCGCGAGCAGAAGTGGGTGACAGTAGACCAGCTGATGTCCCCTAACTGGCTGCACGTGGATCAAAAGCTGGAGCACGACGAGGAAAAGGACCGCTGGATGCTCGATGGCGACTACATGACGCACATACCGTCCTCTGCCAGCAAGCAGGACGTCGTCATGCCTAGGGAGAGAGGCAGATCGAGGCTCGACCTCAACCCGATCCAGAAACCTGCAGGACAAGCTCCAGGCGTTGTTCAAATACCCCAGTGGTGAGGTCACTGGGACCCTCATGTGGGATCTGAAGGAGCGCGTCCTCTGTGTCCAACCGAGCGCAGCCACGCAGTACCTCGACTTGATGGGCTGCACGTTGGATCATGCGCTCGTGCACAATGGCGAGGAGTTGCTGCAAGAGCTCCAGCTCCCTCACTGGTACGAGAGCACTGGTGTCTGGGCATACCAGTTGCTCAGGTATCTCTGCCCAGTGGACGTGGAGTCCCTCTCGGATGGCATACTCCAGCAATATGTTCGACACGGCCACGAGGGACCACCCCTGGAGCTCGTCTCTCTGGATTCCAACGCCAAGTACTACCCAGTGGGGGATGGTCTTGGGGGGCCTGGCAGGGTGTTCTCCGAGAATGCAGCCGCCCAGGAGTACGTGCGCCTGGGGGAGATGAGGAAGATGCTCAAGTCAGTCAACACCAAGCAGCAGGGATACGATGCGCTTGACGCAGACGCAGAGCGCAGGCCACCGCCACCCAACAACATGGTCAACACCAGGCTCACGAAGCGAGCCCCGACGCAGCCACCTGCTCCTGCCGCAGGGGCGGGACCATCTCAGGCCGCCGCTGGGCCGTCTCAGGCCGTCGCTGGGCCGTCTCGTGCCGCCGCTGGGCCGTCTCATGGGCCCATTATACCATGGTCACCACCGCGCATGTCGGATATCGCATATCGCGCAACGCCATCGCCACCATCCAGCGACATTGGGCCAGCGAACAATTCTCGTGAGTTGTCACCTCGTCAACTCGTTTGCGCTGCAGCAGCCGGACCATCGGATCCTGCCGCTAGCCCTTCTCGAGGGAGGTCGCCGCCTGCATCGTCTGCTATGACCAACGTTGGCTCATGGGCGAGCTCGATCCGTGTCCCACGTGATGCCCGGTCACGTTCCCCGGGAGGCCCGCCTTCTACACCTCCGAGTCCGTCACGGGCGCATCATCTGTCTCAGTCCCCCGCGAGGGCGCCTCCATCTCCATCGGGGTCAGATTGGGATGCCGTGCAGAGAGCCACCTCATCCGACAGCTCAGTGGGCAGATTTCTGTCTGTGGAGGAGGTGAGGGCCTTCAAAGGATCGCCGCAACCTCACCGTCTTCATGGTGAAGTTTGGCGTGACGTTCGTAGACCGCTGTCGGGGCCAACGAGTCGTGTATGAGCTTGGCGTGTGCAACAAGGAACGAGGTCTCAGGCTACGGAAGCATCCGGGCATCACCGGCAAGGTCGCCAGGAAGCACGACAAGACCATACATTGCGGACGCCAGGGCTGGCGCCTCCCTCTTGGGGGACAGACGACGTCTTCCAACCTGCTGGAGGCGATCATGTCGGCCTATGCTGATCTGTCGCACCGTGATTCAGGGCACAGGCACGAGGGGGGCCATGCGAGGAACATCGAGGGGTCGCTGTGTTCCTACGTGGCGCTGGAGTCAGCACACGTGCTGCGCTGCATGGCGCACCCGAATGCCACGCCGGTGTACTACATCTTCATGGAAGACCAGCGGTGCTTGTCTTGGCGCGCTGAGTTCACAAACGATTACCTCATGCGAGATGACCGGAAGTTCACGCACTTGCAGTGGGGCACCAAGGAAGTGGCCGCGCCGTGGTTGCTGCCCGCGCTGGGAGCCTTGGAGGCACGTCGTCTCCCAGCAGCTACGCCGCCCGCCCTTCAGGCCCGAGTAGCCGAAAGGCCCGAGCACATGGACACGATTTGGACAAGGAATGTGGACGAGGTCCGCGACCCCCCTGCGCGTCATCAGCGCCAGCCTTCTGGTAGTGCGGCTGGACGTCGACAGGGTGCGAGCAGTGCTGCGCGCTCGTCTGCTCCTTCCGCTGGCCGCCACGAGGCTTCCACCCATGTCGTCCCCGCGCCGAGGACATCCAGGATACCGGCCAACCGTACCTCACGGCGCCCTCCTTCTCCGGCACATTCGGTGTGCACCGATGTGACGATGGCGTTTGAGCGCCACACAGCAGAAGATCGACGTGAGGCGCAGCGACAACAAGCGCATTTTCATCAGGGCTCCCCGGACACAGCGGGCGGGTGGCCCTGATGCGCAACCAACGCTGTGGCCGTGGGCTGCCGGCACAGGCAGTCCACTTGAGGCCGGGTGTCCTGCGGGCGTGTATCTCGCTTGCAGGCAGTGCAGTGGTTTGGTGGTGGCTGGGACGAGGTCCCGTGCCCATGGTCGCCATTTGGGCGATATGGGAGGCAATGGCGTGGCACTTGTCATGGTGCCCTTTTCGGATTTGGTGGAGGCGCTGCGTGGCCTCGCTTTTGGACCGGCTGCCGGCGTGGTGGTCGATTGCTCGACGTTATCCCCGTCGTGCATATTATGACATTTGGGTCTTATGGGCCCTCGCCTGTGTCTGGTACGTTGGGTTCCTTATCGTGCGTACCACGGGCATCTATGCTGGCGTGCACCGTGTTCGTGCAGAAGGTTGGATGGTGGTACCCCTCCGGGGGGTGGTCATTTCCTTGGCATGCTAGTCGCAGTCACTTGAACAACTAATTTCCTAAATATACCTAAATATTCCTAAGAATCTCCTAAAAATCTCCTAAAAATCTCCTAAACATGTCATATGAACACATACTTAAGTATAAACTCGTACTGTATGTTAACATTGGGTTCTCCTAAAGTTGGGTAATTAGTGATTGGACGAGGGTATATATAAACTTGGTATAATTCAAAAGTTAGGAACATGACACAATATAAACCGATGTCACATTTAAATACGCAGCTATGTTATTGGTCCAATGTTTAGGAAACCCTAGGCATCGTGCTTTGCTATTGTCTAGATGTTTAGGAAAACCTAATATGCTGCTATTTTATTGGCCCGATGTTTAGGAAACCCTAGGTATTGTGCTTTGCTATTGGCTAGAAGTTCACGAAAACCTAATATGCAGCTATGTTATTGGCCCAATGTTTAGGAAACCCTATGCACTGTGCTTTGCTATTGGCTAGATGTTTAGGAAAACCTATGCACTGTGCTTTGCTATTGGCTAGATGTTTAGGAAAACCTAATATGCTGCTATGTTATTGGTCCATTGTTTAGGAAACCGTAGGCACTATGCTTTTCTATTGGCTAGATGTGTAGGGAAACCTAATATGCTGCTACTTTATTGGTCCAATGTTGGGGAAACCCTAGGCACAGTGTATTACAATTGGCTAGATGTTTAGGGAAGCCATTGGTCCATAAATACAGTATGAGAAAGTCCTACACAGGTCCACGCCGCATACAAGTATTAGGCTATTGTTCAGCAGTTCAACCATGGTTCAGCCAATCAATGCTATCTAGCTGGGCCAGGCGATGCTGGAAGCCGATGCACGACACGCGTGCCGCGCTTGGTAAAGTGAATCGGGTGGTCTCATTAGTAAAAGCCCGTGCGTACTTGATGAAATAGGTGCATGACGTGGTAGTGTGTACTGCCAGGGAGATCTTGAAACATGGCCTTGGAGAGGATGGCGGCACATGGTACGATGAGCTCTACACAATCCTTCTTGTCCACCACTGTTACCCCTTGCTTTGTACGGTACTCGTCCTGGATCTCTTTGTACGCAACGACAAGGAATATGACCTGGTCACAAAGAAAGAAGTTGTTATACTATATCCAGAAAAAGAATAAACACATCCGGGTCGCAGCATCCGTGCTGCCACAAATACAACGAAAGTTGGGAAATCGAGGGTTATGGCGTCGCCATCGCACCCGATGTCCGAGTTCCACAGCTGGGCATCATCCGCGCCGGGAGAGAGTATCATCGAGCGGTGCTCCGCGTATTCCACACTAGGATCACCCCCCTCTGGAGGCGGCTCTACAGGTGTACTCGCTGACGGCGAAAGCAAGGCACCTCCGACGGCCTGATCAATACGTTCGGCCAGCGCTGCCGTCCAGAAGTCAAGTCCTGTTCGAGCATCCCGCCGGGCCCGTTGCTTGCAAAACTCCGGGTTACGCATCCAACGTTTTATAGTACGCTGCGGCGCGAAGTAATAAAACCAATCCCGTGGACGGAGCTCATCTCGACCATCGCTGGTACGTATGACCTCGAACCGTTTCTCCTTACACGTGCGCACCGGCGCACCGTCGGAGTTGGTTTCCCGTATGGTGTCACAAGTCTGGTTCTTGTCCCATGAGCTTCGGTCGTCGCGAGGGGGGTAATGTCGGCACCAATTCACGCATACATGCACGGCGTGGTCCATGTGTGACCCGGTCTTCAGAAACTTCCTCATTCTATATAGACTTGACGGAAGATTGCACTTTCCAGGCCCCCCCATGAGCATGATCAAAACCTTCAAAAACTTGTCGAATGCAGGCCTCGACCAATGTTGCGCCCTTCGCAGCTCCATGAAGTAGCAAACCGCCTCGCCCACCGTCAAGTGGTCGGCGTCGGTATCCCCCACGAATAACGGGTCGCCTGGCGCCATATCTGTGTCCCACTCCTCCTGGTCAGGTACGACGTCGTTCACGTCCGATTTCGTAGGCAGGAATTCCTCCAGGTTCGAGCCGGCCTCGTTCCACAGATCTTCTTCCTCGCAGTTGTGCTGGCTAAATATCTACATCCAATGGCAAGTAAACCCAGCCAGCAAGCCAGACCGTCAGTATTTTGGAGAGAGTCTGCTAGAAATGTGGCAATCCATGACAAACAAAGATACCAACCCGCGCAAAGGAAACAAGAGAGCGCTAGCAGATTTCCAGGCATTCCCCGATGGGTGGCATATCGATGGGTGACGTGGCAAATACCTGCAGAATTGTGCTTTTCGTGACATCCGCCTCCGGCTCAGGGGCATCCGCCGCTGCAGCAAGCAATTTCTGCACATCGTCATCCTCCTCATCTGAGTCCAGATAGTCCAGTGTAGACACGGGGTCACCTTGCACCACACCCTCGTCGAGTTGAATCTTCACCTCGGAAGGGACTCCATGTACACCGTGCATGCCGCTGTCCGGGAAAGTCATGCTTGTGAACACGGATGGTTCAATATCGTGTAGGGTAGGTCCTGTACATGGTAGGGAAGTCACACGATACCTCGTGTCCATGCGTCCCCCATGGTCCTTAAGCCATGCATCGATTATTCCCATAAGGTTCTTTTCGGCGGCCGAGGGAGGGCCTCGACATGCTTCTACGAGTTTCAGCTGCGTGCGCATTGTGCATCGTATGCTGGCGCAGGTGCTTGCGGATCGCTGCACCATTTGTTCCACCTCGTCCTCCGTGAACGACACCGATGCCCAATTAAACCAGTCCTTCTGTCCTGCGCACATGCCACAGTTATACCCAATTCCGGGACGATTTAGATGCATTTCTTATAGACAACTTGTGCATGTTCGGCGTGCCATCAGCAGGTTTATTGATCACTGCAATTGTCATCAGAAGGCGCAGCACATATGCGACGATCATTTCGCAAGGAACAGCAGGTTGTGAAATGGAAGTAAGCGTGCTTCTTCCGCCCTGGCATCTCCTTGCATCTCCTTGCATCACCTGGGTACATTCGTATCAGAAAAGGATCGAGTTCGGGTTTTGTACTTGCTATTCACACTGCTAAACCGAATGGTTGTTGATTCCGCCAGGAGTAAACCTAGCAGGCTGCCAACTCCATATCGCATGGACGGCACCTCCCGGTGCACTACAGATCAAAACAATTTGAAATGAAATTGTTATTAACGTTCTTGTTTCCGCCAGGAGTAAACCCAGCAGGCTGCCAACTCCATATCGCATGGAAGGCACCTCCCGGTGTACTACAGATCAAACCAACCTGAAATGAAATTGTTATTAACGTTATTGTTTCCGCCAGGAGTAAACCTAGCAGGCTGCCAACTCCATATCGCATGGAAGGCACATCGCGGTGTGCTACACATCAAAACAAACAAAAACCCAATGTCGCGTCAGCGTACATCACAAATAAACAAACTGATATCTGGCGTCTTTCCAAACTTGCTCTTGTTTCTACGGCGCTTGTTGTCCTCCCATGCGGGTGCTGCCGTCGGGTGCCGCCGTCCAGAAATTACGAGTGCGCAACCCTGGAATCCGGTCTGCGCCGAAATTACCACGGCACTCTGCCAGGGTCAAGGTGCGCTCTACGCCGGCCTCGTCCATCCACCCAACCTCGTAGTTTTGTTTCACCCGGACAGCGGGCACGATTTTAAGATTCATCTCAATCAGCTGCTCCCACGTCCACGACTCCACCGTAAAGTCACCGTGGAAAACGCTGTGGTCAAACCTATCCCGTGCAGAGCTGGCGCGGGTAAACTAGAGGGTGCGCCTGCGCATGACGTGCGTGAGCCGGACGCCCACCAACCCGACCTTGTCTGACCCGACCATACACCATTGCACGACGAGCCAAGAGACATGCCAGTGGTAAACACGCGCACGCTTGGCTCTAGTCGACAACCCTGTTGAGGGGATACCATGGCACCATCGGCCTTACACCGACCTTGTCTACAACTCTACACCCCCCTCCAATTGACGACGGCCACACGACAAACGACTCTCCCTCCCATGACCTCACATCATCCGCCCCTCCCACGAGCTGCGTACACAGGCTGGGTGTGATCCCATAAGTGCAATGCAGGCGCGGGTACACTAGAGGGTGCGCCCGCGCATGACGTGCGTGAGCCGAACGCCCACCAACCCGACCTTGTCTACAACTCTACACCACCCTCCAACTGACGACGGCCACACGACAAACGACTCTCCCTCCCATGACCTCACATCATCCGCCCCTCCCACGAGCCGCGTACACAGGCTGGGTGTGATCCCATAAGTGCAATGCTGGCGCGGGTAAACTAG
>LGRX02013179.1:0-25865 GCA_001247695.2 Cymbomonas tetramitiformis | reverse complement strand
ATACCTAAAGTAAGTAGATTATTCAAGAGTTTGACGATTATTCAAGTCTACGGTGTATGGTACGACTTTTATCAAATCTACGGTGTATGCGGGTACCATATCTTCAAATCTATCGCGTCGCGACCGCAAATTCTTTTCAGCAAATCTCCCATTTAATTACTCGTGATGACTGTATCGAAACCCGCTCTACGACGCTTCATATGTGTGTGTCAACGTTGAAAGTATTGGAATTGGTAAAATTCAAGTTGTATCGAAAATACCTAGATGACGATGCATTGCATATAAATTATTGTCAATATCGAATGTATCATCATTGCTTTCGGTGCCTCTTCAGCTGTACAGTACACGTTTACAATATATATCATATCACAACTTTCGATCCCTAGCCAATGCATGGAGTACTAGGCGGATCGATTCTCAAAAAGTGATCTCCGCTAGGCCATCTGACCGTAGGATCATGTGCGCGACAGTGCTTCGCTTTTTGCTTTCCAACATGCCATGCCATAACGTGAGGGTGGCGTCGCGATAAATGTACGCGACTGCAGTGGCACTTTCCAGGGCTCCTAATCGGTTTCAAACTTGCATATCGATCGATTTCGATATTCAACATTTTCAATCGATTTTTATCGATTCATATCGATTATTGAATTTTACATACAATTCTCCGTATACAATACATAAGACCGCCAATACTAAACTGAATCGATACCGATTTATCGATGAAATGTGCACAAAAATGATATCGATCGATACCGATTTCCCGTTTTTCCCCGATATATCGATATATCGGAATATCGGTTAAACCGATTAGGAGCCTTGGCACTGTCATCGTTAGCGTCTGGCGATCGTGAGATCGGAAGTTCGTCTGTGTCGCCCGTTGGGCATTCGCGCTTTGCTGCTGCTGCTGCTGATTAAGTAAGTAAGTAAGTAAGTAATTTGGTCCGGTTCCAAATCATAAGGAGCAGAGGTTGTATCGATAGCTGATATTATAAGGCACGAGCTCATAACTTTTGTTTCCATATCGCAACCGCCGCATTTGCATGTCGTTGTCGCGATGCCTCTAGTGCGGGATGTTTGCGCATTTCCATTTGCTTTTATCAGATTTGCTTGATGATCATAATTGAAATTTTATTTGAAATTGTATACACCCATGCATCGTCTCCCATCCGCATGGCAGAAATCCCGTTGGATGCATCCCAACCGACATGCAAGCTCGACAGGAAGCGACGAGTTGTGGGCGGATGTATTTCACAATTGCACCATGCGTGTTCGACATGCAGACGATGTAGAAGGGAGACCGCTAGATCGCATCGCGACATGCGAGCACGACGTCTGCAAACATAAATGTATTAAAAGGAAGCACGCTGTGCCACTTGCGTATCTTTATAATTGTAGCATGTATGCGCGTCCACACAATGCATATAAACTCAGAAATGTCTGCACGAATTGCCACTGCGTTTATGCAGTTTAGCGACGAAGGCTGTAAATACATGTGCGCCATGCGCAGCGGATGCAGTATCAGATGGAGCGCTGGCGCTGCGACACCGTTGGATAACGGATATATCTATACGAAGTATATAAACTTCGTATATATATACCCGCATGGTAGATGATCAGTATTGTAATGCTCATGCAATATCTTTGGATGCGGCACATGATATATAATCGATATCCAATATATTGATAATCAACCATGCGCCGGAGCCAAGGATATGGCCTGATAACGGATATATATATACGAAGTATATAAACTTCGTATATATATACCCGCATGGTAGATGATCAGTATTGTAATGCTCATGCAATATCTTTGGATGCGGCACATGATATATATATCCAATATATGCATACTTGATGTAATCGAGTATGCATATATGCACATGTTCGATATCGATTATACATCATGCATGCACGGCATGGTAGATTATCATGAAAAATTCTTCGCGAATGCTCGACTCCTGCGATTACATTTCAGGCCCCGTGGATGCATGGCCAACATGCATACATCGTGCAAACAACATGCAAGCTGATGCACGAATGACACTATCGATGATGGAACATGATGACAGCATAATGCATGTGCATTACTCGTAATATTTCGTAAGGTCAATATATGCGTATTTAATGTTTAATTATGCATAACGATGCCTGTGACACAATCAAAAGTCAGCGATCGTCACAGCTGCTTGAATTTCTGATCGAAATGACGATATGTTCTCATCACCATTATTCAAGTTATAATGTATATCTCAACCGGCATCTGACACCGCCCACTTGCGACCTTGCACGTGAACGTAACATCGCCTAGTCGCGACCTCGCTTCTCACACTCATTCACGAGCCCACGCCTGGCACCCACTTGCGTCCTCGCGCCGAACATCCACTCGCGACCTAAAGTCCGACATCTATTCGTACAGCCTCGAACCTCGCGCGTGTAAGCAACACTCCTTGCACAACGCATTTCGGCGAAGACTCTCGTCCCGCATCTAACCACGCTGCAGAGTGCATTGCATCCCTCGTCACAATATGCAGCCCTCGCTTAAACCAACCCCCGATACACACAGCTGCCTAGCGCCCCCTCATTTATATTTTTCACATATATTCATCGTCAAGTTGTGATTATTCAACGAAGTCTTGATTATTCAAATCTACAATGGATACCATATATCGATAATATTTGATTATTTGCGTGCTCTGCGCATATACCGGAGACGATTGAACACACCGTATCAGGACAACATCAGATCAATTTATATTAGGCCGACTATATTTGCATCGTCACCTGTATAAACCGTATTATATGTGTCGTATCTATTCCATTTGCATCGTCACCTGTATAAACCGTATTATATGTGTCGTGTCTATTCCATTACCTCTGCTCCTTATGATTTGGAACCGGACCAAATTACCTTACTTACTTACTTACTTACTTGCTTAATCAGCAGCAGCAGCAAAGCGCGAATCCCAACGGGCGACACAGACGAACTTCCGATCTCCCGATCGCCAGACGCTAACGATGACAGTGCCACTGCAGTCGCGTACATTTATCGCGACGCCACCCTCGCGTTATGGCATGGCATGTTGGGATGCAAAAAGCGAAGTATTGTCGCGCATATGATCCTACGGTCAGATGGCCTAGTGGAGATCTCCTTTTGAGATCGATCCGCCTAGTATATTAAAATCTAGTGTTCATATATGTGAAAATTGTAGACGTCATTCAAATCTGAAGCACGCGTGCCACACGTCACCCACAAATGAACGCAAACTTCCAAGATGCCGATGCATTTATACATACGTTATCAATATCAAGTCATACCGTATGAATGGCATATATAAGCGGGCAAGCAAGGTGCAAAGTTGCAAACGCCCTATACTGTACACGTATACATTTTATATAATGAAATCGCCCCGACTTTCGATCCCTAGCCGATGCATGATAGGTGATGCAATTATAAAAGGCGCATGCGCTGACAACTTGCTTCCATATCGCAACTACCGCACTTGCATGTGACGTCGTGATGCCTCCAGTGCTGGATGTCTGCGTATTTGCTTTTATATTTGCTTCATTGTCATGATTCAATTTTTATACACGTATGATAGTGTCAATTGCTGAATTATATATATCGTCTCCCATCCGCATGGCAGAGATCCCGTTGGATGCATCCCTACATGCAAGCTCGACCGTTGCGATACAGGAAGCGAGTTGTAGGCAGATGTATTTCAGAATTGCATCATGCGCGTGCAACATGCAGACGATGTACGTAGAAGTGAGCCCGCTAGATCGCATCGCCACATGCGAGCACGGCAGCTGCAAATAATATATTAAAAAGGAAGCACGTTGTGCTACTTGCTTATTTTGTATCATTGCAGCATGCGCGTCCACACAATGCATATAAACTCAAAAATGTATGCATGAATTGCCACGGAGTTTATGCATCATCGATCATTGCTCGGCGCGCGACTTTCCGAACTTCGTTGGCCTGCCCATGTCTTATGAAAATATAGCTGAACGTGAGACCACTTGCAAACATATGGTCTCGCCAAAAACTCACAATAACGGACGGTCCGATAAGGCCTCCGCTATATCGACGATGATTGCGATCATAGATATTCTGGCGGGGTGACCGCCGCCGGCGGGGTGACCGCCGGCATATCTTTGATTTCAAATTTCGATTTACGACAAAATTTCAAAATCTGCGTTCGAATTTAGGGTGGTCTTATATTTTTGCATACGCAATATGATGTATGCTTTACATCATCCATATCGACATGAGATCATCGTGCAGGTGGCATACGTGATGTCCATTACTCGCGAATTGCTGACCTGTCACCTTCGATGATGCATGGCAGTATGGCTGATGGTCGCTGACGGTCATACAATAGTGAAACGTCCATATCATATCTAAGTCACGAGATCACCTCTAAGTCACGATTATTCAACCGAGTCCTGATTATTCAAATATTCTTTTATATAGTATATCACTACTAGTGGAGCGCTCGTTACCAAGCCTCTGCTCCTTATGTTTTGGAGCCCCGCCACATTGCCTACCTCCGACCTTTCTAATCTTGGCTTCATGTCAATACCTCTGACCTTACCACCGACCTTTATGATCAGCACCCAGGGCAAATTACCTACCACCGACGTTTATGATCAGCACCCAGGGCAAGTTACCTACCACCGACCTTTATGGCCTAAGGGCCTAAGCAGGTAATTTGGCCGGGCTCCAAATCATAAGGAGCAGAGGTCTTACATACCTTACCTTAATCAGCAAAGCGCAAATTCCAACGGGCGGCGGTGATGACCGCTTCGCGAAGCTCCATCTGACGGACTTCGGGCGAAGACGCCACACCAACACGGCGCTAGCGCCTGCATCAACATTAGCGACATGCCCGTCGCCATCGCTGGCGCCAACGCCAACGCCCGCGCCAACGCATGACGAACAACCTGAAGCAAGCGATGATCGCGCATGCGCTCGCTGTTCGTTATATAACAACCGAAGGGATGGTGAGATGCTGATTTTTTAGGGTTTTAGGGTTTTCTACCTCGGATTTCGTACTTCATATGGCCTAGTGGAGATCTCAACCTGAGATTGACAAGCGCCTACTTAAAACACATGCAATGACAGTATACAATCGCGTGGCGTCGTTGCTGTATGTCACCGCCCACAATTTCGTTTTGCAACTGTGTTGTTCGATGGTGATACGATGGTTCGATGGTCAGCATACCACGTAAATATAGCCATTCGCGTCCGCGTCACTTAAATTCTAGGCCTAGTGATTCTGTCATATACGATATGACTGTGATACCAGTACTACAATAACACTAGGAAGGTCTAATTCGATAGCTATTAATTCCTGATCCTGGTCGTCATGCATTCTCACGAGTAATCGTGCCTGTGCTTGTCCATGATTTTGCACTTCTCATCCTTGCCAAGTAAAACTATTGGATCATCAAAATGAGCCTAAAAACTTTTTCTTTGCCATTGTCATCACTACTTACATAACATACATGCCTTGAGGTTTTATCTCCTTTCATCTTTCGTGGTCATCGGCATCACTACCTAGGCATCATTGGTTGTGTACGACGGTAATGATCGCGAAGATGCAACAAATACAAATGATACGAGTACATCACCTTCGATCATCAATTCCTTCTACACGATTGCACTGCATCATTGGAAGCAGTCACATGACCGGAACACTCACACACATTTCTGTATCAATTACACAACCACACGGCTTCTCAAGGATCTTCAAAGCTAAGACGTCCTTGATTATACACGTTTAAATACACAGCTATGTTCTGATTATCATTCAAAGGCAGTTGGAACAGTAAGACTGGAATACAGCAAACTCGTCAGCGGCGTCATATAATCAGTTTGCCGCCGACATCGGTGGTGTGAATTGGTACCTACTTTGCTGCCCTAATCCACAACCTCATTTACGCAGGTTTAAGGTATTTTCCAACTCGATCTACCCTGTCCTTATCCTTGTTCCGTCAGTATTTAAACGGGGTCAGCTTGCAGGCATGCTCACCCATCTCCACGCTTGCCTGAAATACCTGGCGATCTTACAAGCGTTCAAAACTGCCACGCTTGCTCTGGCGCTGGGCTTTCAGATCACTTTCACGTTGAAGCTGTACAGCTGACGGGGCAAAATGCGTCCTAAGCGCATGTGCAATGAAGCGCGGGATCATGCCCATGCTCACTGCTAATGGCAAGCCCAACCAGAACTCCGCAGTAACTGCTACGTGGTATATGACCATATTACGGCCTTCCAGGCTGCCCAAGGCAATAGCCACTCCGGGCAGGCCGTCGTAGGCCAAGCTCCAAGCGGCATACAAAGCTATCGAGATGCCAAAAATAGCGGCAGTGATCCATGTCCAGTGCTGCAGGTCCATGGCGAGCTGCGTATTTGCAGCAACAGTGACAGCAGCCATCTGCAAGGTCCCTGCGGTCCACAACCCACCGTTGCTGCTTCGGGCGTAAACTGCAAGTGGCACCAAGCACAGCACGGCTCCCTGGTACGTCGCGTCCAGCAAACACCACCAGAATGTCCGCTGATTGAATACGGAGCTTCTCATACCTGACACATTCCACAACGGCCCGAAACACGCACTGAATGGCATGAGATCAGCCGATAAAAGCCAGCCCACCATCATCCCAGTGGATGTGAGAAGCAAATCAGGAGCAGGGCGGGGCCGTGACAAGATACCACCAACTCATACATATTCCCAACCCAGATGCAAAGCAGCATGGAAAAATGATACAATGTGACCGATCATCGCCCAACAATTGTTGGTCCCAAGGATACGGAGTAAGCGGACCCTGCTGGCATGCCCCCCAGTGGCTCACGGTCGATGGATGGGACCCGTTGGTCCATGGTTATGCCATGAATGCAGTCACACCACACAGCATGGACACCCCATGGTAAAAAACTGAAAACATGCGGGCACCTAAGTGCTCCCCACAAAAGTGAAGGGAAGACACAAAACGTGGACTTCACCACACTCTGCCTCTCCTTCCCGCAAAGGCAGACGACTCCACCGAGCTCTGCAAGAATGGCACCACACACACACTGAATGGCATGAGATCGGCCAACAAAAGCCAGCCCACCATCATCCCAGTGGATGTGAGAAGCAAATCAGGAGCAGGGCGGGGCCGTGGCAAGATACCACAAACGCATACATATTCCCAACCCAAATGCAAAGCAGCATGGAAAGATGATACGATGTGACCGATCGTCGCCAAACAACTGTTGGTCTCTGGGTTACGGAGTAAGCGGACCCTGCTGGCATGCCCCCCAGTGGCTCCCGATCGATGGATGGGACCTGTTGGTCCATGGTTATGTCATGAATGCAGTCACACCACACAGCATGGACACCCCATGTCAAAAAAAGGAAACATGCGGGCACCTAAGTGCTCCCCAAAAAAATCAAGGGAAAACACAGAAGGTGTACATCACCACCTTCTGCCTCTCCTCGCAGCACGACAGACGAATCTACCGAGCTCTCCAAGAGGCAGTGCCCGCCAGAATGGCACCACAGGGATAACCGCCTCCCAAAACCCTCTTCCACCCGGCGACCGTCCCCGTTCACAGCGATCCGCTAGTACCTCATATCAAGGTCAAAGAACCCAAGTCCCCCGGCATGTGTAATAACCATGAGCACTGTACACGGAGAGGGAGCTAGCGTCAGACAAATCCAAGACAATCCCAAATAGCGAGCCGTAGATGAATCCCCGGCGCACTCAAAGAGGCAGTACCCGTCAGAAGGGTACCACAGGGACAGCCACATCTCATCATCCAAATCATTCCAGTGGCCGTCCCCGTTAACAACGAGATGCCAGTACCCCATAAAGTGGGTGTCGATCACCAGTCCCCCGGCAGGTGAAAAAGCCCCAAGGCACTGGACATAAATAGAGCCAGCCGCAGACGAATCCCCGACGCCCTCAAAGAGGCAGTACCCGCCAGAAGGGTACCACAGGGACAGTCACATCCCATCATCCAAATCATTCCAGTGGCCGTCCCCGTTAACAACGAGATGCCAGTACCCCATAAAGTGGGTGTCGATCACCAATCCCCCGGCAGGTGAAAAAGCCCCAAGGCACTGGACATAAATAGAGCCAGCCGCAGACGCAGGCACCGCACACACACACCCACATTTGGGTTGGGTCACGGCGGGAGGTGGAGCCTCTGGGCACTGTGGAGGGTCAAGGAGGGGACACCGCCGAGGCGCGATCTGGAGGGGCACGGGCAGGCATAGGCGGGCTCAGCCAGGCGGCGTCAAGTGTCGAGGATATCTTGAATGAGTGGGATGACCTTTTGTCGCCGGGCCCGGGGAGTGGGGTCTGGACTCAGGAGAAGAGTGGGGCCTCGCCGGAGCAAGCAATGGCCTTGGCTGAGGGAGGGGTGGCCACTTTGATGGGGGCGAGCAGGCGGGTGGCCGGCCTTCTTGGGGGGGTTGATGGCATGGGGGGAACTGATGAGGATGACGGGGGAGATGTGGGGAGGTCCGCGGGTGGAGATGGCACACGCCGGGCCCCTCAGAGCCCGGGGGCCCATCCTGGCAGCGATGACCACTTACAACAGGTTGCACGGCAGCATACGGCATCTCATCAGCTTCCGTGCCAACCGGGCGAGGTTGCTAGCCGTGCCGGAACTAACAGTGAGCAGCTGTCGGGAAGGCGACGACCGGGTGGTGAACTATCGGCCACCGGGAGGGCTTGGGACACACAGGCAACTGTGGGGATGGGACCCCAAGTAGGAACAGTGCGGCGTGACAGTTACAGCGCAAGTGTGGAGCGCATTGCTCAAGTTCGCGGCCACCTCGCAAGGCAATCAGCGCAAGGGCTCCAGTCACGGGGAGTTGGTGCTGGGGGTAGAGGGCTACAGGCGCAAGTCGGTGGCGGATGCGCAAGTTTGGATGAGGGCAACCCAGTTTATCATTCTCAGCCCCTTGGGACAGCGCTTGGGCATTCTGGCCGTGGCGTGGGTGGGCAAGCTCTCTTGAGACCAGGCTGTAGGCGGCAGCGGGGTGATGTGGGGTGTGGGCTTGGTGGTGGAGGGGTGGCTCGATTGGCGGGGGTGAGCCGGCTCCAGAGACACAGCAGCAGTGCGCCGGCAGGACAGCCGCAGAGGGGCTCAGGTGGCCCAGTGAGGCTCAGGGAGCAGAGGGGTGGTCTTGCGCGTGGGCTTGGTGGTGGAGATATGGCTCGCGCAGATCGGGGGCAGGGATGGACCGGCTTCAGGCACAAGGCGGCAGTGCGCTGGTGGTGCAGATGCAGAGGGGCTTGGGTGGCTCAGCGAGGCTTAGGGGGTCCCATTCTTCACTAGTGAGCTCCGGAGAATCCGGATGAGTGTCCCGAAGTGTGTGCTGAATCCTTTGATCCCCGGCGTGGGTACATAGTGCAGTCTCCTGTGGCTTCGGGGTGCCAAAGGATTCGCAAGGATAAGCTTCTTCACAGTGACACGACGGCCATTCTTCACTAGTGAGCTCCGGAGAATCCGGATGTCCCGAAGTGTGTGCTGAATCCTTTGATCCCCGGCGTGGGTACATAGTGCAGTCTCCTGTGGCTTCGGGGTGCCAAAGGAGTCGCAAGGATAAGCATACACACACATTAGGGGCGAGGTTGCTGGCCGTGCCGGAACTAACAGTGAGCAGCTGTCGGGAAGGCGACGACCGGGTGGTGAACTATCGGCCACCGGGAGGGCTTGGGACACACAGGCAACTGTGGGATGGGACCCCAAGTAGGAACAGTGCGGCACGACAGTTGTAGGGCAAGTGTGGAGCGCATTGCTCAAGTTCGCAGCTTCCTCGCAAGGCAATCACAGCGAGGGTTTCAGTCATGTGGAGTTGGTGCGGGAGGTAGAGGGCTACAGGCGCAAGTCGGTGGTGGGTGCGCAAGTTCGGATGAGGACAACCCAGTTTATCATTCTCAGCCCCTTGAGACAGCCCTTGGACCTTCTGGCCGTGGGATGGGTGGGCAAGCTCTCTTGAGACCAGGCTCTAGGGCGTGTAGGGGGCAGCTGGGTGCTATGGGATGTGGGCTTGGTGGTGAAGCGGTGGCTCGATTGGTGGAGGTGAGCCGGCTTCAGAGACACAGCAGCAGTGCGCCGGCAGGGCAGTCGCAGAGGGGCGGTCCTGCGCGTGAGCTTGGTGGTGGAGATATGGCTCGCGCAGCTCGGGGGGTAGGGATGAGCCAGCTTCAGGCACACGCCAGCAGTGCGTTGGCGTTGCGGAGGCAGATGGGCTCAGGTGGCTCAGCGAGGCTTAGGGGAACCCATTCTTCATGAGTGAGCTCCGGAGATTCCGGATAAGTGTCCCGAAGTGTGTGCTGACTTCTTTGATCCCCGGCGTGGGTACATAGTGTAGCCGGTTTTCTGCGGCTACGGTGTGCCAAAGGAGTCGGTCCAAGGATAAGCACACACACACACAAGCGCGACAACGACCCCAATCACAAACGAGCGCAGTATATAACTCACATCACACCCGTGGTAGATCGGGAAAACACAAAAGCACACTTTGCACTTTGCTTCAAATGGGAACGGCAGAATGAAGTCAGAACAACAGCGTGAAAAACGTGAAAAGCGCTATCTGCTCACGATGTGAGTTCTAAATCGATTGTGAATGATTGATATGACCGAGCAACGTAACGAGCAACAGAAAAATGTCTACGGCCTCGTGAAACGCCCGCGAGGTTTCCCACTGTCCCATGAGATCGATTTCAGTGTTCCTTCAGGGAGAACCACTCCCTTAACTCGTCCCTCCTCGCTTTGCTCGTCGACTGCGATTGGTGCAAGCAGAGTCATACGAGCAAAGTAGTCCAGATCTCAGATTGGTGTAACTTGCTGCGTGCTTCTTGTATGACGAGCAACGCGGATCCGGTGGTGCTAAAAGAGTTCACCAGTGGACCTCATGTGACGACGTGACATGTGGATGTCAACTCAAACTCATCGTCCATTCACCTGTCTCTTCTCAAGGCATTCTCAGTGTCCGGGTCTAGGCACATGGTGACCCGTATCCCCCCGAGAAGGCGTGGCAGTCCACAGCAGGGCGCGGGTCTCGGGCATACAATGCCCGGCGCGTGTGAAGGAAAGCCCTGAGATACATGCCTGGGGTGTATAACTCAGGATGGGTGAGAAGGGAGTCCTCGGAGACGTCTTGATCGAGGAGTCCCGCAGCGATTGTTGGGAGTGAGGTATACAGCATGGAGTACAGCACCAGGTTCCACTCGTCGATGGCGGCAATGGCGGAATACCCGTTGAATGGCAGGAAGAACATGAGCAGGAGCACAAACACCGCATTCTTGTAGATGTTATACGCCACCATGGTGCCCAGCCGGTAATAGTTCCAGTGGCCGTGAAGAAACAGCAAACGCGATAAAAACCGGAACTGCGAGCGCAGACCACGCAAGCATGCGCCTCTCACTAGAGCGCGGCGCCTCTGCTCAGCTGGAGGACAGCCAGAGTGACCCCCTCAAGCACGAGTCTTCTGTCCGGGTGCTAGTTACTGGCAGTAGGGTTCGGACCTTAGCAAACGAGAAGTCACTCGCAAGCGCGGCCTGCAGTCCCTCCTGCCCGCACAGCCCGACACCAATGTGCGCGGCCCGCAGCATGGGCACGTCGTTTGCACCATCCCCGATGGCGAGGGTCACCTCGTGGGGGCACCCGCCTCGCACGAGCTCAACCACCCAGGCCTTCTGTGCGGGGGAGGCGCGGCAGGCCACCTGTACGAATCACTCCCTCCCTTCACCCAGCACACTGTGAGTAAAGGCCTTAGTGCCGGCTTCAAACCAAGCAACCAAGTAGAAAGGACGGTGTCTGCGTGAGGAGTGCAGGGGACCGTGGGATTGTGGGGAGTGCGGGGGGATCGTGGATTGTGGGAGTGCGGGGGACCCGGGATTGTAGGGAGCGCGGGGGACCGTGGGATTGTGGGGGGAGCGCGGGGACCGGGATTGTGGGAGCTGGGACCGTGGATTGTGGGAGCGCGGGGGAACCGTGGGATTGTGGGGAGCGCGAGGGAACCGTGGATTGTGGGAGCGCGGGGGACCGTGGGATTGTGGGGAGCGCGGGGACCGATTGTGGGGAGCCGCTGGGAACCGGGGATTGTGGGGAGCGAGGGAACCGTGGATTGTGGGGAGGCAAATCGTGGGATTGTGGGGAGCGCGGGGACCGTGGGATTGTAGGGGGCGCGGGGAACCGTGGATTGTGGGGAGCGCGGGGACCGTGGGATCAGGGGAGCGCGGGGACCGTGGGATTGGGGAGCGCGGGGGAAACCGTGGATTGTGGGAGCGTGGGGGGACCGGTGGGATTGTGGGGAGTGGGAACCGTGGATTGTGGGGAGCGCGGGGAACCGTGGGATTGTGGGAGCGCGGGGACCGGGATTGTGGGGAGCGCGGGGACCGGGATTAGGGGAGCGCGGGGACCGTGGGATTGTGGGAGCGCGGGGACCGTGGATTGTGGGGAGCTGGGACCGTGGATTGTGGGAGCGCTGGAGGATCGTGGGATTGTGGGAGCGCGGGGGACCGTGGGATCAGGGAGCGCGGGGGACCGGGATTGTGGGGAGCGCGGGGGACCGTGGATAGGGGATGCTGGGGACCGTGGGATTGTGGGGAGCGCGGGAACCGTGGATTGTGGGGAGCGCGGGGGACCGTGGGATTGTGGGAAGCACGGGGGACCGTGGGATTGTGGGGAGCGCGGGGAGAAGGTTTCTGTGGGAATGACGTGTGACTTGGCTCCCTTGGTGTCTGCGCGGGCGCTGGAGGGCTCCACGGCGAGCATCTTCCGCTGAGCGCGAGAGGACCAGTCACCATCAAATAAACACTGCGGTGCGACTTTTAGGGTTTATGGGCCAGCGGGAGCGTGTGGTTGAGCAGTCAGGGATTACGATGGCGTGTGCAGTGAGTAACGCCTGCAGAAATGGGTCATGCAGCGTCTCGTCTTCCATGATGTACCCAAGCGCCACTCCAGTGAGGGCTAATGCGTGGGGGACAGCATCCTTATCTTCGTGCACCTCGCTGCTCATCACAGCATTCATGAGAGCATCCGATGTGCCCTGTGACATCTCAGCACCCCCCAGCCTCCGCGTCAGGCCTGACTCGGGGCTTGCGGTTCTCGGTACCACGATTGCGGCCTCATCATTGGTTGCCTGGCATTCGCTTGCTGGCAGCGACCTCCCATATTTTTCCAGCCAATGTGGCGTTGCTTGGACAGCGATTTGCAACATAAACAACCCGACGCATGGTGGGGTGCTCGGGCATCCTGGCGCTGGGATGGCGAGGTCTGCTTGACACAGCTTGATGCCCTTGAGCAGGGTTTGGGGATACTGAGGGCGATGACGGCTTGGGGAGTCGGGCCGGTGAGAGGTACGAGTTTTCTGTAGTTCAGGGACTGGTGGGGTTGGAGAGAGCACGTCATAAGGTTTATATGGAGTGTTCAAGGAGAGTTTGGGCCGGGACCCCGAGCGCGCACCTTGGCACCCGACTCGCCATTGATGACACAGCAATCCATCTGCGCAGTGATCAGGCCGCTGCCTTGCGCCACCGCGATGGCCGTCTCCAGCTTGTCGCCTGTGAGCATCATCACCCGCATGCCCGCCTCCCGCAGCTGCGCCACGGTCTCCGCGGCGCCGCGCTGCAAGGCGTCCTGGATGCCGGTGGCCCCGGTGAAACGCAGCCCGCACTCGATCTGCTCCGCGCACTGCGATAGCTTCCAGGACCGGTCCTGAGGACACATGGAGGCCTGCTGTTGGTCTGCCACGTAGCGCGCCACCTGCTCTTCGCTTAGCTCCCGCTCGCCGTAGCACATCACGCGCAGGCCCAGCTTGGCTAGTTCGTCCAGCTGGCATTCCACACGGGACCAGTCTGCGGCGCTATCTTCGGCCAGATTCCTCACAAGCGCCGAGTCCGCCCCCTTCCACAGCAGCCGGCACCGCCCATCGGCCCCACGCACAACCACCGACATGCCCATCCGCATGTGATCAAACTCGTTGAGCCCGACAAGCACGAACTCCTGCACCTGGCCGTGCACCTCCAGCCCCACATGCTTGGCCCCCCGAGCTACGAGCCGCCACCCGTGCTCCGCTGCCGCTTCCACCAAGGCCACTTCGTCTGATGACTCCCCTTGGTACCTCCCCTTGCCGTCCGTGCTTCGTTCTTCGCCCCCGGCGCATTGCCCCAAAGCTTGCTCGGGCAGCACCGTGTTGCACAACGACACCCCGAGCATCAAAGAGTGGAGCCCCCTGTCGGCGTTGGCGGCATGTGGCAGTGCAGGCGGCTCGCCGTCATCGATCTGAGGCAGACCCGCCTGCAGCAGCTCCCTCGAGCCAGATCCCCCTTGGGACTTGCTCAGGCCGACGCGCGCGCCATCCTGCTTCCCCACCATCACTACCCGCCCCCCGTCACACGCATTGCTCAGACTGACGTGCGCCATCCCGCCTCTAATCATACCTTTCCAGCCCCTGTCGCGCGCAATGCTCCGCCTGACAATCATTCACGTAAACGCTGCTACCACCTCGTCCAGGCGATCACGCGGACATTCCTTGGGAGGTGCGGGGTACCTTGTTCTGTGCCGCCGCTTCGAGGGTGGTGGTGGGCTCTGAGGGTGAAGGGCGGGCGGCGTCGCAGGCGACGGAGTGCAGACGCCCGGAGGCCAGGAGTAAACGGCGGAGCGACATGCGGTTCTCCGTGAGGGTCCCCGTTTTGTCGGTGAACACCCAGCGCACCTGGCCGAGGTCCTCGTTGATGTTCAGAGCGCGGCAGCGCATGTGCACCCCCTCCGCCGAGCACATGTGCTGGTCGCATGCCATGAGGTGAGCCTGCAGTAGGCGCACCAGCTCCACCGAGACATACAGTGCGATGGGGATCATGACTTGGAACATGATGATGCAGGAGAAGAACATCAGCATGGCCTCCATGGCAGGCCCCTGGTATGCCCCTTGGGCGTTGGTATTGTCGTCCACCCCCTCGCCAAGGTAGGGAAGCCGGGTTAGGCTGCTGCCGGCGCCGGCGTGCTCCTCCATCCACAGGGCACAGCCCACCGCGCCAAAAAGGCACATCGCTCCTAGGGCAATCCCAAGCAGGAGCATGCAGCGGTCCAGCTGGCGCTCTAGCTGACTGCGCTTGCTTCCCGCCGGCCGCGAGTTCAGCGCCGCCTTCGTTTCGTTCCCGGTGCCAACCACCACGCCCAGCACCCATGAGGTGTTCATCAGCCGGCAGCCGCGGAGGAGCAGGTTCGCCGGCCCGAGCGGATATACCAGGGGCGCGGAGCCTGCGGCGCCGTTCTCCACGAGTCCCTGCTCCATTTCAGCGTCATCTTTAGGGTGAGGGCGCAAACTGCCAGGAGCCTCCAAATCTGAGCTCGAAGGCTGGCAGCGGCCGTTGAAGGAGTAGAGCTGCGGAGTGGGCTCCTCGCACACCAGCTGGTACCGCCGCACGGCAGCCACCATGGCGGGGATCGCTCCCGGCGCTCGGGCAGAAGGGTTGTGGGAGCTGTCTGCTGTCTGGGCCTGTGAGTTCTCCGAGGCTGCGAGAATAGCGGCATGAAGCGCGCCTACCGGGTCCCGCGGTTTGAGGTTGGACTCCCCGTCCAGGTTGCTGGTTTCCACGAAGCAGTCCCCTTCGTGCCGGCTGCTGCTGACGAGGATGAGATCCGCCGGAAACTCCGGGGCGGTGGAAGTGACCCGCACGAGGTCCCCCACACGCAAGTCGCGGAAGCAGCAGCGATCGGCTCTATCAACACCGTCCTTGCTGCGGCGCAGGACTTCAACGTCACGCTGGTTCTCCTGCAAACAAAACGCGCACCACGCACCAACGCCCTGAAACCACTTTCTAGCGCCACAGGACGAACGTGGACCACGTGCAACAACCTCAAGACGTTGTTATCCCACTTAGGCGACTATGTAACGGCACGGCCTTCCCTAAGCGCACCTTGCGGTCAGCGGCGAAGCGCCGGAGGTCCTCGTAGGCATCCTTGGCGCCCGTGACGAGGATCACGGTGAGAAGCGGGAAGAGGCTCGCGGTGCGACCGAATACGGCGAGCCAGGGGAGCTGGTTCAACAGCAGGATGAGCAGAAAGTAGAGGTATGCGGGGCGACGGAATTGCTCGAATAGGTTGTGCGGGAGGAAAGTTAAGAGCGTATAACGTGTCGTACGCGAGATATTGGGTGAGAACCGCGGTGCCGACGCCACACGGGCGCACTCACTTTTCTCGGGATCCCCGCAGTATACCAATCGATTCTCTGCTGCACTCATTCTGTTTGGACGACGTCTTCTGACAAAATATTTGCTGGAATTTCCGCTTACTTACTCCGCGATCGTTGTGGCCTCGCATAATTCTCTGTACTCCATCCGGGATGAGATGGACCGCTTTATGTATGCGGTCTTACAACACATGCCGTGGCAGTTCTCAAGATGTTATGGATACAGGATCCATTTTTCTTCGGCTAAGGCTTGAGTGAAAATCTAGCACACTTTCTTGATGCTATAGCCGTCCCCAAACACTCGCTGATATGCCGCGATCGTATCGTTGCCTTAGCGTATCAAGAGGGAACGCGCCCTTCCTCAGGTCGGTCAGTGCCACCAAGCTCCGTGGTGCTTCCTCAGGTCGGTCAGTGCCACCAAGCTCCGTGGTGCTTCCTCAGGTCGGTCAGTGCCACCAAGCTCCGTGGTGCTTCCTCAGAGTCCCGCACTTGGGAATTCCTACATAGGCACAGGCGATCCCTTTCACTTTTGGCATCTAAGGGACACTAGGTATTGCGCCAAGTTTGGCGCGCGAATACTGAGGTCTTCCGAAAATATATCAAAGTGCGCATCCCGTATGGGCGAATACAGCATGGAAAGGGCGCAAGCGCGCCCACAGTGATGTTTGTTACGGAATCAGTGACCTACCTTTTAGAATCTGTAGGAGCTTGAAACAGTAAAGTGTCACTTATCCTGCACCAGTCGCCGAAGTGCCAGCACCTTCAACGCAAGATCGAGTCGGCATGGCGGTCGTCCAACTTCACTGAACACTTTCGTGCTGGTCGGCAGGAGTAATGCTACTGATCCTGAATGAGCTGAGTTCGTACCTTGCCCTTTCAGAGTGAGGTGCCTTGTATATATATCACCGAACGCGTTGCTAGAGTACTGAAGTGTTTAGCACACGAGGACATAGGGGAAGGAGGCTGACAACACGTACCTCGTTCAGACCAAGTACTGGATATGACGTGTATGCATTCCAATATATATATATATACTATATTTTCTTTCCGTCACAATGCGATTTCATATTGGTCACATTCTATCCCTCTTCCGTGTGCTTAGTTCCCCAAGACACGACACAACCTCAGACGTGGAAGCACAGGGTACACAATCTCGTTTTTTCAAAATCAGCGAGACATTGTCAGTAGAACATCGCGATCCGACTGTGAAATGATAACAACAGTCACACGACAGGATCTAAAACAGAATTGTAATGCTTTCCCATCTTTTAGTCACTCTTTACAGTGCACAACAGTGTTTCTTGGGCGAACAGCGACACTTGCATAAAAAACAACATTGAACATATAAACTCATTCCAAGATAAGGTTAAAGGTAATCGTAATGACAGATGTGACACTCCTTTGCTTTCTGCAGGTGCAGGTGCTCTCGTCAGTCACTCTCTCGTCTGCACCAATCGAATGTCGAATCGAAGAATCTCGAATGTTCTTAGTTCTTTGTTCAATGTGAATGTAGAATGTTGAAATGAATGTAACAATGTTGAATGTTGAATGTTGAATGTTGAATGTTGAATGTTGAATGTTGATGAATGTTCAATGTGAATGTCGAATGTGATGCGGTGGTGAGGCTCAGACGAGAGGTGAGGGCTTTGCGTTTGGGGGGACTGGCGTGGGTGAGGGGGGTGCGCGGTGCGGGTGTCACAACCAGGTTCCAGGGGGAGTAAAGTAGATACTATCAACTATGTATCCATGTATCTATGTATCTATAACTATTCCCCCTGTCACCACACACAAGCGAAGGACGTGTGACACACTCGACACTGTGTCACATATATTGTCACATTAGCATTATGTCACAATGAAGTTTGAAGATGTTACATGTTTGAAGATGAAGTTTCCTGATGACGTGAGATTGTGCATTCGATTGTCACAGTTTGTAGAGCCTGTGACTATCGTATGACTGTCGGTGTGTCTGTGACGACAAAGCCTCGGCCTGTTAGCCATAGCCGTAGCCATAGCCTCGCGTCACGTTCGGTTGGTCACAGACGTGAACCCTCTACGGATGAACAGTTGCGACGTACAAGGGAATTCTCAATTCATGGAACTTCAAGCGTTGCGCTGCGCTTCGTGATTCCCAACGTATCAGTGGCCTTTTTCCAAATGCGTGAACTCAGGCTTAGCGTAGAGGTATACGGGCAGCCGCAATTTTGAATCCCCCGACCACGCCAGCACTCCTTTGTCAGGTTACTCATCTCGTTAGGAGGTTACTCATCTCGTTAGGCCCGAGAAGGCGGCCTGAGACTCGGCCCGAGAAAAGCAGGTAGCTTTATTATATTATTACCCTTCAGCGATATCGTTTGAAGTGTACCTGTGCTCTCGTGTGGAACACGAATATTTTTCCATGCCTGCCGTTGAAGGTGCTATCCACTTGAGCTGCGTGTGCACGCAGTTTCAGCCAGATATAATAATGTTGCAGCTCATTTTTTGTCTCATTCCGCTGCGACGCGAACGCTTGTCACTCGCCACTTCCTTCGCGTGATCTCCTTTCGGCATTCTCTCGCTTTGTACTGTTCCAATGTACGTATTGGTCTGAGCATCCTCCCGTGCCACCTCCTGTGAGGCAGGCGAGAAACACGTCATACGTGGCAAAATACGAAACACACGGTTTCCCCGTAAGGGCTCCTTCCTCCACCAGGTATCAAATTTCCGTCCTCCGACGCCAAATGCAAGTCATGAATAGTACCAAAGCAGGGATTCGTGTTCTGTGGCCCCCGACCACCTCCGCCACACCGTATTCGTCGACCTCGACAGGTTTCAAGTCCAGCGACTCATCCTCTGCAGTGCGTTCTCGGAAAAGGTCTGTGCCCCAAAGCCTTTTACGCAAATGAGCAGCCAGACACGACCCAGGGGCTTAGGTGCCGGCAGCTCGGCGGCGGTGTGGATGCGTTGACAGTTCGAAGGCCGCTGTGAATCGATGTTCGGCTGAGGTCGTACGGATGGTGGCCGCTGGCAGGCATGGAAATATTGTATTCAGGGTTGATCACGCAGGAAACCCATAGATTTGAATGCCCTGCAAGGGTGCATAGTGTAGCTCAACCCCCGTTTTGAGCTTTCGTGTTTGACTTGCGACTGTCTTATGTAGCTCACCTCCGTGTTTGACTGTCTTCAACTCTTCCGTTAGGTAGCTAGAGGGCAGAGGTTTTCAATCTTCAGAGACGTTTGTCTTCTGGGAACGTGCACTGTGCAGGCTGGCAGTTCTCCAGTCACAACGGGTTGAGGCAACTCCCCCTCTTGCTGCGCGCGCGCCACCGCGACAAGAGAGGAACCGCGCACCTAGGGTTGACTGTCACGCCCATCATCTTCACGGGCTTGGCGTAACCAGGTGGCATGGCCCTTCACTTCACGCAGCGACCTCTTCACCTGTCGAACTTTCGAGGTGTCTCTTTTCCTACTCAAAATAGATAGGGCGCAACCTCGGGGCTCCAACGCTGTGGAGACTCAAGAGCCGACACCTGGCCGAACGAGCGTACCGAAGCTGACTTGACAAACCAGCGCAAGATCGAACGGGCATCTTAGTCGACTTGAGGCTCTGAAATCGCTGCAATCGCTTGATGCCTGGGTTTCGCCTGCAACTAAGTTTGGCGCAGCACGCTACAACGGCCGCAAAGTGGCCTCCATGCATGTCAAAACTCACAAGCGGCTTTGAGACTATCTTCCTTTTCCCAAGCTTACTTGCGACACGACGGTGTCCTTGCTGGGCACTGTTGTGGCTAGCAGCTGACGTGACATTCGTCTCCGGTTGACGCCCCCATTCCCCTTTCAGCATGTGGGCTTCGTGATGTATGGCCAAGGGGTGTAGCCTGCGCAGACAATCTCGGCCACGTGCCACGTCACTCCGTGCTGCAAGCGACGCCGCCAGCACAAAAGATGTCCCTAACTCTCACGTGTCCCTGTCCACGGTCACTCTGGGGATCGCCACACTGGCGCTGGCGGTGGTAAATCGGATTTTTTATAAGGTGGCCTTCTTACTCTGTGTAACATCAGCAACCCTGACGTGGCTTGTGATGCAAACACACGGCAATCTGCGCAGCAATAGCGTCGCTCTTTCCTTCGGCGCTTTGATTCACTTTTCCCGGTGAGCATTGCAAGTCTTATCTTGGCCACTTGATCCGCTCTGACAGCGGGGAGAGCAGCCTGCAACGAGCGATCCTCATTTGTTGCCACGCTGGACAGGCGGCATTGTCGTGCCCCGTCGGCGAGTACGTCTTCTTCTTGGCCCAGCTGTGCACCTTCGCGTACATCGTCATCTACTTTGTGGCGCTCGGCCTGCGCTACCAGCAGGGGATTGTAACTCGCGCCATGCTGGCAGTGCCCAAGGCTGCCTTCGTGAGGATCGGCCTCATGGAGGCTCTGAGTCTGGTGTTCGGGCTGGTGGCGGCGCGGGGACTCCCTGGAACCCTACTCCCAGTGCTGTCGCAGACGCTTATTGTGTGGAACCTTTCAGTGACGGCAGCGCTGCTCGGCCGCCGCTACTCAGCTCTACAACTCTCCGGGGCTGCACTCGTGGCCTCCGGCGCCGCGGTGTGTGCCGCGTTCTCACAGGTACGAGAACATGGCGAGGGTGAGGGTCACTGTAAGGGGGGACTTCCCTGATAACGCACGTCAACTTTTGTTGGAGGGAACACGTCTAAGGTCACTTGGTATATGTAAATGATATACTTTAGAGTGTATATGCAGTATTCTTAGAGAAGGGAGCGTCACTTGGTAATAATGTTGTACCTATCGGTATCCTATTTGAATTTTAGAGGCGCTTGACCGTGTTGTTGCTGGTGGGAAGAGTTGCAGGGAGGCGTGGGTCTCGGGGGAGTGGATTCAAGGGTGCTGCTCAACTCCTTGTTCTTTATCGCCTCGATGGCTCCGATTGCGTTCTCTGCGGTGGGCAAGGAGAAGCTCTTTGAGGATGGCCGCCAACGGTTCGGTGGCACTGGTCTGGACCTCTTTGTGGTCAACTCCTTCAGCTCTTTGTTCCAGGTGAGATGCCTGGACGTTTCAGGAAGTCGCCATCGGCCTACACGAAGGTGCGAACCGGCTTCAAAAGGTGGGAACAGTTAAACCCAGAAGGTCCGAAGAGTGTCCATATATTCGAATATATGACGACCACTGCTGTAGGGCAGTTGGCATAGTCCCTCTTGAGTGTGTTTTTAATCGATGCTGACTTTCCTTACCACATTTGCTTTGACGCAGGGGATCTTCGTGCTCTGCTTCCTGCCTCTGCTCGCCTCCCTCAAGGGCATCGGCTTCCTCCAGCTGCCCACGTACCTGCAGCAGGGCTGGGCTGCGCTCTACAGTGCACCGACTTTGCCCTTGCTCTACGTGGCCGCAAACCTCTCCTTCAACGTCACTATTTTGAATTTCCTCAAGGCCACCGGGAGTGTTGCGGTCACTCTTACCATGAGCCTGGCAGTCCCGCTCACAGTCTTTGCCTTTACTCTGCCGCTCCCGTTCCTGGGAGCCCCTCCAACAGTGAACGGCCCATTTATAGGGGGCGTGTTTGTCCTACTCGCTGGCCTCTTATTGTGGAACGCTAAGATTCTGATTCCAAGGAAAGAAGCCAACAACGTGGAGGAGCCTGAGAGTTCCTAGTGGCAGGCTTGCCTCAAAGCTCGTGCATTGTTACTTTCGTTGTTGTTGTGCTAGCTAGTGACTTCTGTTGCCAAGATTGGACTTAGGGCATACACATACAACCTCAGCTCATCTTAATGCACAACATTGTTCGCGTATTAGGTTACAGGGTATTGCATGAACTAGCTGCTTGTTTCAGGAGCGGCTTAATCATTGGCAATATGGTATTTATAGTGTGAGGTCTTTTCCCCTTTGTTTTTTTCTATTTTGAAAAAAAAAAACCCTTTCGGCGTATGCGTATATTAATGGTCCTACTCTGGGCCGGTTTTCTATTTTGAATGGGCATTCTTAGCACATGCGTATATTTTCACAACAGCATGCCACAGTTTGTCCTCAGAATGGGCACCTGGTTATTGCATTTTCTTTGTGTGCACCCATCGCCATTGCCTCTTCTTTCTTTTGATAGGGGCCGGGATGGGAGGGGAGTGAGTACAAGAGTGAGACCATATATGGCCATGGCAAGGCACAGTATATTTCGCATCCACTGTACGCCTTCCACTTTCACCACCACTTCTTACCCCTTTTACCTTTCTACTTCGTTGTATTGGTCCCTCCACAACTAGGTTTTGCCCCTCTTCGTGTTCTTTGCTCCATCATTACACCCGCTGCAAACTACGTTGTCATAAACAAAAATCTGGGAATACGATATACCGAGAAATTAGCGCATATGCCAAACAAATACAAACAAGTACAGGTATATCGTTCCTGGACAATTTCACGAATTTACCAGCTAGTTCGAATGCTTTATTCTTCCGATTGGACGCTAACACTCTATTGCCCCCCATCAATATTTCTCAATTGGCCGTGGGACGTCCCCATTTCTTGCAGCGCGGCCCGAGCAGGTCGGCACCATTTTTATTTTCTTCACGCATACAACATATATCGATCACTGGACATGTGCCGCGATTCCAAAAGTCTTGCAGGCCCCCGCGTCGCGCCGGGATAAGCGTCGTCGTGTGATGTCACGCGGTCTGGGTGATCCTGGTTCCTGGATGCCTCTGATATATACGGCGTCATGTCCGTACATTCGTATGTGCTGATGTGGCGGTGTGTTTAGAGTGATATAATATTCTCTTCACTCTAGAGTTATTTGCGATTGTCGAAATAAACAATATAGTTTTATAGGGGTCCAGGGTCCACGGTGGTATATGGTGATGTGGGGTCCGGGGACTGGTCCTCCGGCTTGATTGAGCATCACTTGATGCCGAAGTGCAACAGGGCATAATCTGTATCCCAGCCGTAGTGAAATCCTGGCTTGGGATATCAGGCATTGATGGTGGAAGGGAGGGAGGGAGGGAAAGCTCCTCACTGCCCACTGCATCGCGCGGGGGTGGTCGCCCACTGCGAGCCAGCAGTCGCCACCATCTTTCAAAAAAATTGGGGAGATGGCCGCCCATTAAAGTGAGCTCTTTCAGCCAGTCAGCCGTGCCCCTGAACGGCTTACCGCCATCGTTAATGTATGGTATATCAAAGTGGCCGCCAAAGTAATTCAAACGGCTATTTTTACTCACAGTGTCGTTGCTGGGTAGGGGCCAGGAGCACAGGCCGGGCGGTATAGTATGTTTCCTCTCACTTAAGATCTCAGTCCAAATGTCAGTGCAGACTCCTGTTCATTGTACGGTGTTCATCCTCGGGCGGCTTACTGTCCACCGCTACTACGCGTAGTTAGATGCATTTGTAGGAAGTTAGTTGCTTTGCTTGCATGCCTCCTTCAGGTTGATGTAGGTTTTGATCTCAAACTCCGATAACAGCTCGCATACTTGCTACGATTGTTTGCAACATAGTCTTTGACTTGCTTGTATATGGGTGCTGAAGGCTTTTCGTATAGCGACTCCCGCATTTGCCTTGGTTTCTTGCGTTCCATGACGAGGGTGTTGATAGATCGCTTGAAAGTGGGGTTGAGAGCCTTACCATGGAACTCGTCAATGTCGCCATGCATCATGGGAGTGTGCTCCACGTTTGGAGATCCGAGTGTAAATATTTCCACCCCATCACTACTACAAACCCTACTTGCAACCATATAGCTAGCTTCACAGTTGTGTGAGTTCTTCCTATGACAATGGTACTAGGTAGTGGTAGTATCCCCATGCCGTTTAGAAATGTATGGGGCAACTGCCTTGCAGAACCCTTCTGGGCATAGGAAAGATAGCTTTTTCAGACAGTCGGTTTGTGAAGTAACCGACTTCAACACAGTTTCCAAGTCTTCCCTACTTCCATGAAGGTTCACACGCGCATCGCCTTAGCATTGGGAGTGCTGGCAACACGTTCGGTAGGATCTGTGCCAAGCGAAACGCAACTCCAAAATAAAGATCGGCATCATAGTGAAACAAAGCAAAAGTTGTTTTCGCCAACGAACTTCCTACTAAGCCAACATAATTAACATCGTGATTCAATTGAAGATAGTAGCAATAGAATATATCGCATTGACAAATCGCCCGATTTAGCTGCGTACCAGCCATGCGGTACTCAACAAGTAGGTGCGAACCCTAAAAATGTTGGTTATTTAAATCTCGCGTTCGTAGCGGTTCGGGCATTCCTGATGAGCGGGACGTAAAGGGGTGGCAGGTGTGTGTTGGGGGAGGGAGTTGCCGCTCGGCCCGTCGCAGGTCGGAAAATGTTAAAAATCGACACAATTGGTTCTATGCAATTGAATAATTAACACTTATATATAATAATAAACGCACTTTCAATGTATCGATACTTTATATACAACTTGTGAAATGAAAATAATTTGTGAAATTCAAGCAAATTTCACAGAAAACGACATTTTTTTTTCCTTTTTTTAATTTCACATACTTGCTTGAAATTGAAAATTTTAAAATGTGGGGGTTTAAACGTACTTACTTAAAAAATCAAAACGGGCGTTTGGCCGGTGTGGCCGAAACCCGGTCGATGAACAAAGTCCGTGTTGCCCGAACGACATTTCAAGAAGATATCCCCCCTGGCCTTCGACAACGTTTTTAGGGGGTTGATAAAATGTAACGTGTCCATCGTGAATACGTGACCCATTAAATTTGTTAACACTTGTAACTCGACGAAACCCTGGATAATTATCTAACCCAAAAGCGTGTTTGTTCGTGATAACGAAAAGATGCGCACCATTCGCGCGTGAGTTCAAGATTCTTTGCGATTTATCTGAATAATCGGAGATGCCCGTTAAAGCGTACTCAAGCCTTTTTTCATGATATTTTTTAGTCAATTGAACATTGTTTTGCATGGGTTCGTCCGTAGAGTGACTTTAGGATCATGCTTAGCGGGTGTGATTTGGGGATGTGATTTCACAAAAATCACGAACTAAACCTTGCTCCTCCCACAAGGACCAGGCTATCACTCAAGCTAACTGCCTCCTCGAAGGTCCTTTGAAATTTTGAGCACCCACGGTGTCAAGTTCTCGAGCTGCTCTTTCAAAGAATTGTGCAGTGTCTTGTCAAAACTTTCATCCGAGGTCATCGTGACCCTCAAAATATCGGCTGAAGCAGCACCGGGTGTCAAAACTGGAAAATGCCTTAAATCTCCCAAAAAGAAATTGCCTTTCGTCCGGTTCAACGATGCATACACGCCAAAGTATTGCACAGTATGGCCATGTAGATGGCTAAACCATTCAAGTATTGTGTCCATATGCCGAGCATAGCGAGACGATGTTACGGCGGAAGTGACATGCATGCACTCAATCTAGCATCCACGACATCACACCAGAGCCAAAATCAACCCTTAAATTTTCTGATATTTGACAAAAATGATAGGACATTACGAGTTGGGCGCAAATATATGTCGACTATGAGGTTATCAACTTGTAAACATGCTCGTACACAAGGCTACGGTGTTGCTGAATCCTTGGACGCATGCTCAGCGCTCCATAATTATACTATCAGCAAAATGTGATTGAAAATACGGTATTGTTTTGAGTGATTTTTAACATTAGAAAAAATCCGAGTTGAAAAATCCGAGGGATGCACATACAAATGCAATCGTTGTAGATATATGAGGCG
>LGRX02013175.1:0-19441 GCA_001247695.2 Cymbomonas tetramitiformis | reverse complement strand
AAGCGCCCTGGCCCTGTGATGCTGCCTCCCATCAAACCCTCTGAAGCACCCTGGCCCTGTGATGCTGTTGGAGTGCATATACAGAGATGAGATAGTGGAGTACGCCGCAAGTGGTCGGCGTTGCACCTCAGAGTGGTCTGAGCTCGGACCTTGCCGCGCGGCCTCTGTGGGCCTCCACAGGAGAACCGCATGATGCTGACACTAAGCAGCATGTGGCCATTGATCCGTACGGGACGCCTTCAGTGTGATTTCACCGAGCGACGAGTAGCTAGGATATATCTCACTCAGTATGAAACTGCATCTCTTTTTGCGACCACTCTGAAGGCATCACCAACATGTGACCGTGTGCTTTGTTGTGCGGAGGGACGTGGGCAACATGTGACCCTCAAGTTTTAGAGCGGGTGCTAAATGGTCTGCCAAGAAATCCGAATACAACATGGCGAAAGAATTGTGTGCCCTTTGCCAGTATTGGGGATCTTGATGGGGTTTTGGCCGGGAGGGCAGGATGAGTCACGATTGGCAAACGCAGAGCTTCACCGCATATTGGGGAACTTTATTGCTGGTGGCAGTCCTGATCATCCTGGGGTTTGTCTTAGGACTGCCGGCGGGGCTCGCGATGGTGACGTGGAGGCTGCATCGCCAGAAACTTGCCAAGACGCTCAAGGATGGCCGTTTGGTGTCCTGCCGCGCGAGCCAGCTGGCATACAGGGATGGCACATGGTGGTGCAGTGAAGCAGATGAGTGCGAGAATCCCGTCGAGCTGCAATTTCCTGAGATACTGGGAAGTGGGCCGAGCAGCGATCAGCGCGGGGACAACGGGACTGATGCTGAAGATCCAGAGCAGTCGACCGCGAAGGAGCGCATGGCCAGCTTGCTCGATTTGGTGCATGTGAAGTCTGTGTTCGGGTCTGTTTATCTCCCATATCGCGGGCAGTACTACTGGTGGAGTGCCTACGAGGTGCTGCAGCGCCTCGTCCAGTCGTCGTGCGTGCTGCTGGTGTGCCTGATTGATCCTGATTGGGCCACACTCTACGCAATGCTGGTGTCCTTCACATCGCTGGCGGTGCATGGTTATATCCAGCCATACAAGCACTACATTGATAATATGCTGCAGCTGCTCGTGTTGTACAATCACTGCTTGCTCAATACTCTGTTCATTGCCAATGAGCACAATGTGAGCTCCGGGAGTACGGGCGGCGCGGTTGGATACATTGTGCTATCGATTCACTTGTTGCTGTCAGCAACGATTATCATTGTGGTGATTGCCAACCTCTGGTGTGTTGTGGTGGAGAGAAACTTGCTGGAAAAATGTATCGAAGGTTTCCGGTCATTGAAGCTGCGAGGCCACGCGATGGTGTTGCGCGTCCGTCAGTGCCTGGATGCCCCAGAGAGGTCGCCCATTCTGATACGAGATAACACATCTTTCGTCAATAGCAAAGAAGCGCATCACGAGGTTAAAAAGAATGGGCGGAGTGATGACGAGGGTGATGAATATGAGCCTGGTAGTAAACCATCGAGAACATGCTCACAGGAGTCAATCATCACAACCAATCCACTGGTTTTATTTCAAGGGCCTGCTCAACCGGATGTGAATGTGACTTTCACTGCATCAAAAGTCGGATTTGACGAGAGCACTTCACAGAAGGTTTGAGCTGCTTCTTGAATCTAGTGCCGTGTAGACGACACGTCATGAAAGACTCGGGAAATATTTTGATATTCACTCGTCCCAAAAGTCTCGTGACTCTGTCAAGAAAAGCTGCCTTGTCAATATACTGAACCAATACAACATTGTTGCATAATTTTGGAACAATTATTTGGCCGTGATGCAGGGAATCAAAATATATACAGATGCCGTAAATATCTGGCCATGAAAATTGCATCCCATCCTAATGTTATGATGTGGCAGTCACCGTGACACAGTCGGTGGCTTGCCGCGTACTCCGTACTGCAACATTTTACACGTCTGACCTCTCGGTGTCTCTTCGCATGTTGGCTTGCAAGCGAGCGCGCGGTTGACTTGCAGATACGTGGACGCGGTTGACATCTGCGTTTCCGCTAGACGTGACAGTGCACCGTAAGATGCTCAGAATTTGTTTCTTATGTGATATGCGATATGTGTGCAAAGTGCCGACAGATGTTAAGAAATTCATATTGACGCACGATGCGAATTACAAGTCCGCGGCCGCGGCTGAATGGTATATCACGTAGCACGCCTTGGATTTTGAATATTGCAGAAATGCTGCTACATCATATGGACTGTTCTATCCGAGTCGGGGATATACACTTGTTTCTGACAACTCGCACGACGAGCAATATAATGAGTCGCGGGATGAACCAGCGTGACGAGGATGTAGCTATGGATACAACTCCAGGTGTGAACACCCGTCTCGATAGTAACACGTCACCATTGTTATTAATGACTGTCGCATATGTACATACAAATGATACTGATGAGATGATACTAGAATTATACCTCCCGTCTCCGACGGAGGCCCACGCGGGGATTATTGGGTCGGTGTCGTCGTCACACAGGGGAATTGTATATACAAGTGCACAAGAGCTCGCAGAGCTCCCGGACTGAAAGTTGGTGACACTGTCATCAACGTCGTCTGTATGGGCTGGAATAGAAATTATACACAAGATGAGTTGCATCGTCTATCATGGCATGTCATGGCATGGCGTGTCATGTCATGTCATGGGCATGTCATGTCATTGCATGTCATGCCATGTCATTGCATGTCATTGCATGTCATGTCATGTCATACCAATTCTTACAAGTGGTCATATATCTGGCGACATTATACACAAATGTGATACTGCAAACATAATTCTACTTATGTTTCGGCTCTGGCCTCGATAGTTTCTTAATTTCACAATGATGGCGTGCTCTTTCCAACGGAAATCTTAGTTAGAAAGCAGTCACCTACATTTCAAATGCAGCATCTTCGGTTTACTTGGTGCTATATAGCGATGTGATTGCATTTTTGAGAATCAATTAGACATCATATATTGCATTTCTTGACTGTGTCCAACTTCTATACCAATGCCATCGGAGTCAAAACTGCTCGCGATACCTAGGTCAATGGAGTTGGGTTGAGTTGTGGCAACAAAGTCGAGATGTTGTAGTCCAATACCATGACCAGTCACCTGAATACACACATCCTACATTCAATAAGATACCTATCGAGAACAACACGGAACTCAAGACATGTGAAACTTGAGAACAAGGCATGCACTTTCAAATGGTAGCAGGATTGATGATTACTGTCATTTATAGACTGATCATCCTCTTCTTCTTGTGATGGTACACATCCCGCCACAAACCTGTCCAAGGCGCTCTTCAAGCTCTTCTTTTGGTTGTTTAGAGAACAATGGCGCTGATGGGAGTACAGATATGCTCGAGTTGCCAGTGGCAGATAGCCATGGGTGCATCTTGACCTGATCAAGCTGAGAGCGACAAAGAGGCAATGCAGTCAGTACACGTTTCCCCATGAATACAGACATGCACTTGCTCTAGATGTAATATTTTGGGTACGTTCTTGGTATGTTGTTTTTCACTGAATCGTGAAAGAATGGACAAATCATACACCATGCATGACCACGCGATTCATGGCCACATATCCAGTGTCGGATTTAGCTCGAGTGGTTAAAATGCTAATCCGACTTGCAAAGTTAAGAAGTAACTGAGCTAGAAGATGTCATATGACCGAGATGCCACAGTGCAAGGCAAATGAAGCGACGCGTGCCAAGGTGTCCACAATAAGCTACCGTGGACGTGATATGGCAGGTATCAAGGGACCTACCGAGATCCGTTGAGTTGGGCTTGCGTGAAGCATCTTCTGCAGCAAATCCACACAGTCTTCCGACAAGTGTTGCGGGGGCTGATAGCTGCATCTTCCGTGCCTGTGTCGAGGATCCCCAAGATCCGTTAGGGGTGCACCGGACTAAAATATATAATTCGCAACTGGAAGCCTATCAACTTTGGTGCCATGCAGTAGAGACCTCAAGGCCTTCGAGCTCTTGTGCATTTGCCTACGTTTGCGTCGATTCTGAGGCAATCCAACGCTTAGCCAACAAACAACCCAAAAGACAAAAGTCCGGCAGCTGTCCACTGCTGTTCCATCATGTAAGCGCGCTGAGCCTTGCAGCGGTCTCTTGCAGACACTTGAGCCACTCGACTGCCAAGGATTTCTGGGCCGCCCAGTATATACCCACACCGAGAATCAAAGGCTTAAGCATACACTTCACGACGTGTGCCCGGATTCTCCAAAGCTATATGGAGATCGCGACATCATGACCCTGAGCGTGCACCTACACATAGTCTCTGGCACCATCCCCATTCAAGACGTGGGCCATCTAACATCACTCTTGAATGCTCTCTGCGCGATGTCACGCCCGATGGGCACGTGCATGCTCATGCTCACTCTCGCACCATCGATGTTCGAAGTCCTAGCCACATTCCTGTCAACTAGACTGCCAAGGGAATCCGACTTTATGTATGCGTTCTACCGGGCTGTTCGATGTTCGCATGTCGGGCATTCCGTCATCGATATACACACGCCGGGCATTCCAGCATTGGTGGATGCACTCCGGGCATTCCAGCATCGATGTTCGCACGCCAGGCATCTCGACATCGATGGCATCACGACGTTTGCACTAACCCTGCGAGCTACCCAAGCTAATCCCCGACTGCCAAGCCTTTGCATGGAGGCCTCAACCTGCGTCCTTACTACACCACAGCTGACACCGGCCGACCAGCCGACCTACTCACGGCCTGCTGTGTGTCTTGAAGTGGCCATCCAAGGGACCGAGAGTTTTGCCACAGCCGGTGCCGGTCGGTGCATCTGGCGGTGGCCCCACCACAGCTCTGCATGTACAAGCTGTTCCACCGTGCTCTCCCTGGAAAGGAGCCGGCGATCCGAGGTGAAGCCGGCCAGACGTGCACAGGTGTGGCGGGTCGTGGAGTGGTGGCTGAGACTGCCGCCACAGTGCCGGTGGAGTCTCTTCACAGTTTGCATGGCCGCACACGTTGTCGCTTTTAGTGATGTGCTGTAATGTCAGATTAGAGTGGCGCAAACAGTTTTGTTCTTGGTGGTTTGCCCACGGTCCCGCTACGGTTGAAGCGGTGAGGTCTGTGCAGCTTCGGTGTGTTAATGTGAAGTGCGCAATGTGCAGTGAACAACCAGCCACGCACCAAAAGTCTGTGACCCGCTTCTTCTGTTTCTGGTCATTGTTTGGATCCATTAGGTCGCAGAACGGGAATATGCCCGCCAGCATGACGTGAAGCATGGCTCCGAGCGACCACACGTCTACAGCCTGCACCCAAGTGCCGCCATCTCCCCGTAAGTTCGTTGACTCGGGAGATGCATAGCAAAGTGCGGTTGCCTTAAGGTGCTTACGGACCCACCCAGTGCAGGCCATCTTTGCCATACCTTTACACGACTGATTGAACGCCCGCGGCGCTTCACTTTCGATGGCGCTTGGGGCACTTTTGTCAAAACGATGATAGTTCGACTCACAGAAAGAATGAAGGTTGCGTGCATCTCGATTAAGAAAACTTCTCCGCAAGTACGAAGTAAATCACGTAGACCAAAACATAGAAACTACCTTTGCATCGTACGCAGCGCCTGTACAAAGTATCTCGGGCGCGATGTATGCGAACGTGCCGACCTGCGTGTTCTCAGGCGACCCCCATAATCCGTTCAATGCGGTGAAGATCGTCGCGAGTTAAGACGCGCTTGGGGTCTGCCTTTGTGCAAGAAACATAGACATGCCATGTACGACTTCCTTCGTGCTTCACTGTTTGGTGCTAGGCGGAGCTCCAAAGTCTGTGCAGGGATCCGCGAAATGGTCTGTGCACACAACTGCAGGTTGACATCTAGGCCGCGATGACTTCGTAACGAGGAATCGAGGAGAGATGCAGGCTCCGCCAAACCTGCCTTGACTTCAGTAGTCAGGAGGGCTGCCTTGTGTGCGCTAGGAACATTTCTCAGCCAGACATTTGGCAAACAGAGCATACCGCTTCAACCTCCTGATTGTCTCTAATTGCTTCAATCTCGTGGGGCCGCAGGACAACCTTTGAATGTGGGTTTGAGTGGAAGTGCGCGTTCTTGGAATATCCGAAATCGCAAATCTTGATTTGAAGGGGATTTCCTGAAGAGCCGTATATGCCTTAGCGCTACTAAGTAAAAAGCGTGCTCGGAGTGTCTGAACTGAAAGAAACAGGGAAACACCGGCGAAGGGAGGGCGAAGATAGCACACACCGCTAAGCAGAGTGTTCTCCAGCTTGAGGTCACGATGGCATATCCCCATGTTGTGCATATAGTCTGTCGCCCGCAGTCAGAGATAAGGCGAGGCTACCTCTATCTTGAAGGAAGTTAATGCTTGAACAGCGAGACTTTGTGTCTCAAACTCTTGTTGAGATAACGGAGTTCGCGCGAAGATTGTAAACTCTTCGTGGGGCTTGCTTGGACGCCTCTAAATATCACAGGATTACCGCTGGAAGTTCGGTGAGGAGAGGTGTAACGCAGTGAAATTTATTTTCAAGTCGAGTGAGAAAAAGTTTTAGAGGAAAAGGATGAGTGTGCAGCTCAACTCACCTATACCGCAGATCAGCTGCTTAAATAAACTTCGCGATAACCCTTCGTCAAGTTTCTTTTCGTATGACTTTGTCACGTATGAAAACAAGTCTTCACTTCGCGCATACTGCGGCGTACAAGACAAAGCAGAGAGGCAGGTCTTAAAGGGCTGTGTAGAAATGGTTTAGAATACATAAACAAGACTACGCTTGCAGACTCGGTGCTTTGACAGCTCGTGCCAAATACTTTCGCGTGCCAGAGGCACCACCCACCCGCCATAGTTAGAGTAAAGCGGTGCACAGTGGGACAGTCACACACATGGAAACCTCGTGGTATATCTCTGACATATCGCCCAGTATACGCCTGCGTTCGACAGGTTAGAGAAAACGATACCTCCATGACTATCGCCAGCGAATTGTGTGTCACAATCAGTTCCTTGAAGCGGATGATGTTATCGTGTTCTAGGGAGTAATGATTCATGATCTCTCTGTGAATCAACTCGTTTACACGTTCGTCGTTTACCCTTTGAATTACTTTGACTGCATATGTGATGTTCGTGGGTCTGTGGAGATAAGCGTGAACCGTGCCATAAGTCCCTGACCCCAGGGGTCGAAGGTATTCCCATTCTGGACCAAGTGGTATTTCCCCTCCTACGTTCATAGTAATGTGCTTTCTAGCACAAAAAAAACTCCAGAAAAGAGGATTTGACGTTGATAACGTGGGTTCGAGGTTCTTTCACAAAAGTTATGTTGTAGGAATTTTCTAAGGTGAGATTTTGTGTTACTGTCGTGTGGGACTCAAGTAGAAGTACGTTACATTATTCGGTGAGAGATATAAAAGGCCCTACGCTAGAAACAAGAAAGAGAAACCTGATACTTCTGCTCATCTGCTGCACGACGTGCAGCACGCAGCAGATGAGCAGACTCGAGTCTGCTGCACGAGTGCACGTGACTCCGTGCTGGAACAGTGGCTCATCGGGCTGCACTCCCCGTGCAATCTGGGTGTCAACCCACCTCTGACTGACCTCCACTGGGCACAAAGGCTGCCCCTCCGCCGCCCGGGCAACCTCCACCAGCTGACCATACCTGTACTTGTCCGTCTTCCGCTTCTCCAGGAAGGTGGTCATGTGGGTCTCACAGAACCTCACCTTCTCCGCACAGTCATACCGCCAAAAGCCTGTCCACATGTCCAACCCCAGTGTAGCAAACATCTGCCGAGTGACCCCTCCCAGCATCAACCAGCAACGGGCACCACTCTGCACGAAAGCAAACTCCAGCGGCTCCTTCCTGTTGAGCCGCCTGTCCCCCAGCCTCCTGTGAGCCGCCTCCCGGACTGCGGACACCGATGAGACGTGGGGTTCCGGTCCGCCGGGACCAGAGCCAAGTCGTGAGCAGTGAAGACCATAGCCGAAGCGGTCTTCACCACAGAGAATGTCCTGGCCGCATTGGCTATGTACTGACCACCGTGACCGGGTCGGCAGGAACAGGCACCCTGGGCGGGTCACGGTCCTGACAGAAGGCCTGGTACCGCACGAACACTCGAGAGTAGCCCCGCATGGTGCTAGCCTCACGGGTGCCAGACACTGCTGGATGTGACACACCGACAGTCAAAATATGTCACTTGTCACTTCCTATAGTAGGCTGGGTGACCGTCACCAGTAGACGGGAAACACCCGTTAGTATTTATGTGTATCTCTTTTATCAATCTGAGACTTTTACCGTTCTGATATCGAAACCCTTAACTCAGGGTTTATTCTCCGTTATCCGATATATACACCCGACTATATATCTGACAGGTTTGACCCCACTTACGTTTTATTTAGCCACTGCGACACCGCGAGGATGATTGGCTAAAGCCGGACGCTTGGGATGGAGTGAGGCGCTCCGCGCGTGGGAGTGCCGGCAGTCGCGGGTATGGCCTAAGTTTTGTGGGGGATGATTTACGGCTAGCTGAAGGCCTTTGAGGACATTTTTTCTACGGGATTTAACGTTGGATTGGTTTACGCATCCTGGTTGGTCACCACACCGTTTCGTATCGGCCGCCATCTACCACACGACTTCTCGAAATTTCTGCTCTCTCACGGCAGCCGTATCGACGACCCACCACATTTCTTGGCCGCCCAAGACTACCGCATTTTTTTGTCCCCACGTCTTCTTGCCTCACTCCACCCCTGTAGTCTTCTTCATCATGGTTGCTTCTACTAGATCAACGGCTAGCATGGCGCATCGCCGCCGCACATTAAGTACGATCTTTGACTCCGTTGCTGCCAGGCATGCCAACACGCCCGCGACCCCGACAGCGGCACAGCCGGCCGCTAATTCGGCGGGTGCTACATTTTTGGCATCGGTACGCACCTTACAGCGGGAGCACTTCGACATGAAGGTGGCGAAGCACGTCCAGCGCAAGTTGTTCGACGGCAAAGAGGGGAGATTTTCCGGTGCGGAGCCCCACGCGGCGGCCATCTTCACGAGGATGGTCTCTGCCCTGCAGGCGGCATTCGTCACTGAGGACACCGGTTTCCTCCCGCTCTTCACGCTGGACGACGCTACTTTGGCCGTCCGCGTGGAGGCCAACAATTTGTTGTTCTCCACGATCGAGCTGCTGATCGACCCCTCGTCGCCCGCAGCGGACTGGTTGGACTCGTCCCACGCCAGCTTCCCAGCAGACGGTAAGCGTGTCCTGCTCGAGTTCGCCCGTCGGATGATCCCGGTTGGGGACCCCTTCCAGGGGCAAGCGGACATGTTTGCCGTCCGCATCGCTGCGGGCGTGGACCCTCATGGACCCATTGAGGACTTCAACGCCGCGCTCAAGGCTGCGAGGACGAGATCAACGCTCCAGGACGAGGACGTGAAGTCCCTTTTCATCAAAGCCCTCGACGCCACCTTCTACCAGCCGGTGGTGTCCCGTTTGCTCCTTCACGACCAACGAGCCGCCCACGACCTACTCACCATTCAGCAGTGGGTGCGGGAGTGCTACGGCGAGCACGTGCGGGCGGGCACCGCCACCGCATCCGCACACCGGTACTCCCACGGCACGCACTTCATGGAGAAGGGCGTCGATGAGTCGGGTGCGGCGAGTGAGATCGCGGACTTGCGGACCATGGTGCTCGACTTGAAGAGGCAGTTGGCCACCTTCCTCGTCACCGCCGAATCCGAATCGTCTCCGCGGGGGTTTACCCCTCGCGCGGACAAACCGGACCGCCGGGTCAAGACCCGTTTCGCAGCCTCGCCCCTCCCCAAAGGGGGGAATTGGTCTCAGTCCGTCTCACGGAAGGTGGCCTTCCACCGCGAAAGCGGTGCGACAATCCCGTACTGCCAAAATCAGGTATGTGCTAAGGGGAAGGCGAGGCACTGGCACCGGGACTGCCCGAACGGGGGCAGGACCGGACTCTCGGCCTTCGCCTTCGCCGAAGAGGCCGAAAACTCCGTGTTGGCCGCGAAGTTCCAACACGCCATCGACAACAGCGACCCCGTGGAGTTCGACGCCCTCTGCATGCTTGCGGGCGGGAAGCCGGAGGTCTTCACCGATCTCTCCGCGTGCTCGTTCTGCGAGGAGGGCGGTGAGGTCCTCGTGTCCGCCGTCGCCGAGTTCTCTGAGATGGCGCACGCGGCTGGAGCTTCCACATTCAACATCAACACCTTCACTGCCGACATGCCGGTGGTGTCGGAGCCACCCGCACACTCCCCGCCCGCGTCGGTTGAGTCCGAGGACGATTGGACCGGACCGCCAAACCCCTTCTGCCCTCCCGTCACACGCACGTTTGCCGACTTCATTGAGGGCACGGGGGTTGCATTGGTGCCCGACGAGCCGGCCCCAAGCATGAATTTGCTCTCCGCGGTTGGGGAGCCGGAACGCGTGATCGACTACGAGCCCGCAACTTGCGCCACGAGCGACGATGACGACGAGGGTGACTCGGTGACACTGCCGCGACCACGGTACGGCTGCGGGAACGGCATTCCGAGGTTCGCGAGATCTCTCCTCACTTCCTCCTTGGTGTGCGCGCTCTTTGTTATTTGTGCCGCCGCCGCGCCGCACGCCGTTACCGGTGTCGGTGGTGCCGATGCGCGCACATGCACGGCTTCACCGGTCGGTGGTGCTACGTGGACTACCTCGGCGGTCCCGGCTACGGAGGCTTCGCCGACTGACATGGTTCATGGCGTGCCGTGTGCTATCCCACCTCGTCGCCAACGGCGGGAGCAGAGGCGGCAGGGCCTCTACATGGCTCCGATGCCGTGGCATCCCGGGCCGCCACCGCCTGCCGAGTTGTTTGTGGACGGCCCTCCGCTGTCGCCGGCTTCATCTTCAGACGACGAGGCTCCACCGTCGGGCAGCACTTGGCAGCATCCCGGTGCGGTGCAGCCTCCCGTGATCGAGAACTCGTCAATTTCTTCTACGAATGATTCATCACCGGCCCCGGGGGCCGGCAACTGCTTCACAGTCACGCTGCTCCGAGCCGGGCAGACAGCTCCGAAGACCACTAGTGGCTAGAATTAGTCACGCCGTGCCTGCCTGGGAGTTAGTTGTAGTGTAGACTCCTAGATGTGCGGAAGGGCTCTCTGAATTTGAGTTGTGTTTAGGGTTTTAGCAAAGTAACAGCAGTATCCGACAATCTTGTTGTGACCTGGGACCGCCCTGACCAAGAGTACAGGCCCCCAGTTGTGCTACAGTTTCCTCCTGAAGTTAAGTAGGGAGTTTGTTTGCTTCGTTCACTACTAGCTCCGGTCACCACCCTAGGTGGTGTGCTGGATGTGACACACCGACAGTCAAAATATGTCACTTGTCACTTCCTATAGTAGGCTGGGTGACCGTCACCAGTAGACGGGAAACACCCGTTAGTATTTATGTGTATCTCTTTTATCAATCTGAGACTTTTACCGTTCTGATATCGAAACCCTTAACTCAGGGTTTATTCTCCGTTATCCGATATATACACCCGACTATATATCTGACAGACACCGCCAACAGCATGTCTGCCCGCAGCTGCATCTCCAGCGGGTCCGTCACGGAGAACTGCAGCTCAGCCCATTGCTCCCCAGTGCCTACGATGCCTGCATGAAAGGCAGCCCCCATCTCATACCCCTACCCCAGTCACAAGCCCTGCAACCTCCCAAGGTACAGCGGGGTCCGGGGCCCGCAGGCTCCCTCTCATCGAAGGAGACCCGCAAGAGGAGGACCCGAAAGTCCGGCAGGCCCACCCCCCCCTCATTGGCCCTTCCGAGGCCAGGGAGGAAGGTGTCCGCAGAAGGCTGGAGCTCCGCCCACTGCACCACACAGTCTGCCAAGTGAACCCCGTCGGGACACAGCAAGACCCACCACGGCTGGAAAGTCCAGACCGGGGCCACAATGGAGGCCGCAGCCCTCTCAGCCTGCAGAAACAGCAGTAGCCTCCCGATCATCCGAAAAGGCGGGTTGCACCAGTTGACGTGCTCCCGCCAATCCGTCTGACTGAAGGTGTCAACCCCAGACGTACCTGGACAGTGCCAAGCACTGTTGAAAGACGGGGCACCTGCACTGTCACAAACAAGACAATTCTTATCAGTTGCAAACCTGTCCCGGGTGTGCCTCCACCCACGGGTCAGCCCACCGAAAGATTGCCGGGTTGACCATCCAGTCATCATGGTCTCTGATCTTGGAGAGGGCATCAGCCCGGGTCTCAAACTCCCTGGGCATCCAAAGGGAGGACAAAACCACCCCGTGATCTGCACAGAAACCATGCACCGCTAATGCCAGCTCCTGGAGCTAACACACTATTCGATGATAATGACATTATCATATGTCATTTTTGGATTTATATATATTTCATAAAAATCAGGGTTTAGTGATATTTATGCGCGAAATAGGGATACATAAAGGCAACAAGCTAGAAAAGTGCAGTATGCGTACAATGAAAACACCGAAATATGCATACAATACATGTATCATTCTTTATTCAAATGTTTACGAGCAGAGTACTTTTCACCCTATACCGTCGAGGCATGACTGATACTATCAGTCAGGGCGGTCGACAAATCCTACTAATTTATTCAGCATTCTCTTCTGGCTCATCTTCTTCTAACTCTTCTTCCTCAGATTCGACAGTGGCTGCTTCCTTCCCTTTCCTCGTCCGTTCACTCTTCTGTTTTGGCTTCGTCTCGGCATCCTGATCGGGCTCGGCGTTGAAATTGGTAAGCCGTTGCTGCGCAGAGCTGACCATGAACTGGTCGTGGTCGAAGCCGATCGCGTTCATACCACACCTCATGGCGGCCATGGACGTCGAGCCGACGCCGCAACAAGCGTCGAGAATCCAGTTGAGTGGATGGCCGTTATCATCCACCTTGCCCGGATTGTCACCGAGCATGTGGCACTGGATCAGCTCCATCAACAGTGCTAGGGGTTTCTGATGGTTATTCACGACTTTGCCGTTGCGTTTGTACATCTGGTGCACAACCGGGAAGCCGCGCATAAGTGACGCGCGGCTCAGACGTTCACCGTCCCCAAAATCAAAGTTGAACATCCACTCCGGCTTTTAAGAAGACTCTGCTGAAATCTGTATAGGCAGCCCTGACTGGGAGTCCCGGTCAGGCCCCTATGACAGATCCCTAGGACCAACACTGGACTGCTGACTGATCTGTAGGTTCGTACTGTGACACACGCCGTGTCACAGGTAGGCTAGACTCCGAGACCGTCCGAGACCGTTCCGGGTATATCTAGCTTAGGGTTTATTTATCTTATACAGTTTATCCACACGAGTACGGGACTTTCTGATATCTAGTGTACTTGGATATTCCGGTAGGTCGTGGCCCCATCCACGTTTTCATTCCACTTGCTATCTTGGCCATGATTGGCTAAGCAGCCGCTTGAAGAGGTGGTGCGCACTTGCGCGTTTGGGTGCGACTAGGATTTGGGACATGGCTTTACGGTAGACGTCTTTTTTGCGGCTGCGAGTCATGGGCACCGCGCGTTGCTATTGCTCGGTTTTGGCAATGTTCATTTACGTTATCTTACCTGCCCTGATCCCGCTGGTTTACGTACTTTGGGCTGGTGCTCCGGACACCTTTGACCACGACGACATTTGCAAGTGCCCCACGCTTGTTTCGCCTCTCCGCACGTTCCGCCGTTACGCCTGCCCTCCATTTCCGCCACAACACCCAAACGTGCAGCCGCGCATCATCTTTTCTCTGGCTTTCTACAGTATGGCAGCATCTACACGAGCTCGTAAACGCATATTGAGGGACTCCGACTTGGACGCCTCAATACGGCTTCTGGATGCGGTTCGGGACACTCCGACCGCTAGCACCCCGCCTGTGGTGCCCCCTTCTGCTTCCAGCAACACCGACGCTGCTGTCGCGTTGCGGAAGCACCTGGTCGACCAACATGCCACGGTTGACGCGGTGTACAAGGGGCGCTTGCATCGGGCTTGTGGGCCAAGGGTATCCGCGAGGATATCCTTGGTTCCAAGAAACATCATTATCGTGGTACCGACGACACCGAACGCCTCTCCGAGTTGGTGGTGCAGCTTCGGACCGAGTTTGAGTCCGCTGGATTGGACTTGGCCCCCTTTGACCTCGACGACCCCACCTCTCTGGTTATCGAGAAGGTTAATGGGCTCCTCTATGACGTCTTGGCCCTCGTCGTGGAGCGGAACTCTGTGGCTGACACCTGGCTTCGGGGTACGGACTCTTCGGCTGACCGAGATGGACGTCGAGCTCTCATCGATATCATCAAGGGGAGCGTGCCGGCAGCCCTGCGCGAGAGCCACCAGCAGGAGCACGCGGCGCTTCGTTATCCCGCAGGCGTTGACCCGCAGCCGATCTTGGCTCGTGAGCAACGTCTGGTGCGGGATAACCGCGCTCCTGACTGGCGGCCCACCGACGAGACCCGCAAGCTCTCATTGTACAACCGCCTCGACCCGATCTTCTACGCGGCGGTGAAGGTGCGTTATCCGCTTGCGGGTGACCTCGGCGGAGTTACTCTCCGCTCGCTTCAGGCTCTCGTCGTGGCCATCTTCCAAGCATGGGCACAGTCGGACGAGGGGGCGGCGGCACGTGAGAAGCAGGTGCTGGGGATGGACGGTAAGCCCTCCGCTCTGGTCGCGTCGTCGGAGTACGCGGTACTCCTCGAGGAGATTGCGGCCTTGAAGGCCTTGGTGCGAGGTGGCCGTGCGGGCGGGGGACAGCAGCCGCAGCCGCAGCATCGGGGGAAGCAGCATCCGAGGGGGTATCGCGTGGGTGCAGGCAGCCCCCCCGCGGTCGGCTTCGACCGCGACAGCATGAAGGCGAAGCCGCTGTGCCACCGCTGCCGCAAGGCCGGTAAAGGTGAGGTGTATCACCCGTACCGCGACTGCCCGCTTGGCGGTCGCCAGCACTCGCCAGCCACGGCCGCGGCTTTGTGCATTCCCATTGAGCAGGAGGACGCGGAGGGCCTGCACGCATTGGCGCTCGTGCAGGTCTTCCAGGACGCGGCAGGCATTGGACCGGAGGCATTCTCGCATGCGGCGTTGGCGTATGGTCCGCCCGCGGTGCTCTCCACGGACGGCGTCGGTGGGATCGACGTGGCGGCCTACGGTTTCTCCGTGCCACCTCCCCCTTCTGGCGGGACCGACGACGAGGACATCTTGCGGCGGCTTGATGCCCTCACCTCTGAGGTTCAGGCCGCCCAAGAAAAAGTACATTTTACCCACGCATCTTTCATCCCTGGGAGCGGGGCGGAGGGGCATGCATCGGCTCTGGTGTGTGGCCCTGCCGCTGCGGTAGGGATCACACCGGAGGGGCAGGTTCCGGCGAGTGGTGCGGCGGCATCGGCGTCCGCCGTGCCGGCCCCTGCTATGCCTGTTTCGCAGGTGGAGGATGTGGAGCCCGCGCCAACTCAATCGGCGCGGGTAACCACCACGGAGGCGACATGCGGTGAGTTCGGAGGCTTCGTGCAGACGGTGAATCACGCCGCCGTCCACCCGTCTGACCTGACAGGCTATGACACGGACGACTACGAGGATTTCGCCGACGGTACTTTCGCGGTGAAGCCGCGAGCTCCGGCCGGTGCTATCGGGTGCGGTGTGCCGCCTTTCGGCTTTGGCGCGCCGGCGATCGGCGCTCTCGCCATGCTTTCTCTCTTGTGCATTTCTTTTGCAAGTGTGGCTGTTTCGGCATCCACAGCTTCTGTTGTGTCGGCGTGTGCACCGGCTACGGAGGTGCCTTCGCCTGGTGGTGATCTCGATTGGGGGGCTTCGTCATTTTACTCTACGAATGATTTTGTTGGTTCAGTGAACCCGGCTCGGGGTTTCTTGTTGGCTCACGATGTGCCACCGCTTCAGCCGCCCGAGCCTCCTGACACTCTGAGCCTGCTAGCATTTCAGGATTTAGCTCAAGCGGATTTGGGCTTCGGCATGGCATTTTATTACGGTATGGCATTACATGAGAGCGGTCCTCTGGATGCACTACTACGGTGCTGGCTACTTTACTTCCTATTATGGGATGGACTTCCGTGAGGCCACCGCTGACTACTTTGGTATTGTCGATTGACTTCTTGCTCACTCTGGAGGCACACCAACATGGTGGTGTGCAGAACTCCTGTGACCTCAAAGACTTCTTCAATCTGGTTTATGGTTTTACTTTGACACCTTTGAAATCTTCAATTTGACTTGCTGACACAGAGCCTTTCAGTAGTTTAGCAGGACCTTAATTGCCTGTGAGTTTCTGCTCTTGTGCTAGCTAGAGGGTTCTAATTTGTGTATCAGAATTGCACAGTTAGATTAGCAGTTAGGCCTTGTCACCCTGGCTCCTGCCCTAACACTTACAGCTTTACATTTTCTGACTCTCCTAGCCAGTCACCACCCACAGTGCTGGGGTGGTGTGCTGAAATCTGTATAGGCAGCCCTGACTGGGAGTCCCGGTCAGGCCCCTATGACAGATCCCTAGGACCAACACTGGACTGCTGACCGATCTGTAGGTTCGTACTGTGACACACGCCGTGTCACAGGTAGGCTAGACTCCGAGACCGTCCGAGACCGTTCCGGGTATATCTAGCTTAGGGTTTATTTATCTTATACAGTTTATCCTCACGAGTACGGGACTTTCTGATATCTAGTGTACTTGGATATTCCGGTAGACTCCCCCGCGGCATCGCTCTTTACATGGTACCCCAGGACGCCACATTCAACGTCATTGTAGCGTACGGATTTGTTGGGGTTCATGTGCACGTTCTGCTTGTGCCAGAAGAACCGCTCCGCGCGGCCGGAGCAGTAATTGTCAATCACCTCCAGGAAATCGTTTTGTTGGAGGAAACCGCAAAAGATAGCGACTGTCCATGCCGGGGCGGTGGTCTTGGCGTTGAAAGACTCCAAGAACGGTTGCACCTCCTCCTTGGTCATCGCGTCGGGAGTCTTCTCCTTGTCAAGGGCGTAATTGCAGTCGATGACCGCCCCCGTGAAGGGCAGTCTCGGGATGTCCTTCAAATTGTCCATGCTGCCCTTGACGATCTTCCAACGAGGGAACATCGGCACGTCCGTCTGATGTGTGGGCTCGTCGCCCTCCTAGCCCGCCTCTCCTGCAACCTTAGGCTGCGGCCCGTCGGTCCGCGCCTCCCAATAGAGTTTGATGTCGACTTTCACCTCGATCTGTTGCAAGCCTAGGATGTGAGCCGCGCTTGGCGCCTGCGCTTCTTTGAGATTTGCCCGCGCGTTCTCGACGTAATTGAAGATCGCTAGCGGAACTTCCCCAGACCCCCCGGCGCGCTCCCCCCTTCGCGGACTGTAAGCAGCCGATCAACGACTCGATTTTCTCTTGGGAGCTCCAGTAGGGGGTGAACTCCTCCTTGAATTCGTCCCAGGTTTGCAATCCCGCCGCGGACACCAAGTGCTTCTGCACCAGGGTAGAAGTCTTCCAAATTTCTTTACGGCCCGTAAACTATATTTCCGCTGGCCCGCTTTCGGCCAAAACGGTCAAGGAAGAACAATGCCCGAAATTTTGAAATTAAGTATGGGGGTTTGATAAAAAGTGGCATAAAATGCCTATATTTTTGGCCGAAGTTTGGCCGGCTCATATTTTTGTGCGGCCCTGGGGCGAAAGCCCCGTCGGCCCGCTTTCGGCCCGGAGCGAGCTTCTGCGGCCCCGGGCCGGCCCGCCACGGTAAGACTTCTACCCTGTTCTGCACCATGCGTTCCTTCTTGAACTGGCTTATCATATCGCCCCCCTCTTTTAGTGAGATCTCCTTGTCAATAATCGCGCGCAGATATGTGTCCACCTTGTCGAACTCCGCATCCCCCGCCAAGCCGCTCAAGTTAATCCAGAACGTCATACCCATGGATTTGGTATTGTGGAGAAACTGAGCTTCTTCCACCAAAATGCCTGCCCCTCTAGACGAGCCCGCTCCGTCCCCGCCTCCTCGTTGCACCTCGTCTTCCATCTGTAAGTAAAAAAAAACATTTTTAGCATGTCTCAAAATATAGAAAAGGATGCTTTGGGAGGGAAAACGCTGTTTGAAGCAGAAGCAAAAAATAATTTACCTGTCGGTTGGAGGTGGCCTTTTTGCCAGCTTTCTTGGAGGGTCCGCTAGCGGGCGAAGATGAGGCCTTGCGCTTTTTGGTCTTCGAAACCAAAGGGTTTTTCATGCCCTCCAGGTCAAACCTTCTGTAAGCCACCATGATGCTAACGCAGAGGTCCCATGTCTGCGGCCGGAAATTGGCAACGGTCCAATGCATGAAGTATGTGTTGATAAAGCTGCCGAACACGGAATGCTTGGACATCGCTACTTGCTTCGCATGCGTCTCCGCCGACGGGAGAAGGTGAGACATTACGGGGTACCAACTTGTGACCCGATCGAGGTGAGCGTCGATGTCATCGTTCAGCACCGTCACCGTCAGCTCTACCTCAGGGTCTGCCTCAGGGTTTCCCTCGTGCTCAAACGTCTCCCGCTTCTCGATGTACTGGAATCCCTTGGGATATTTCACGGGATCCGGGATTGCAAATCCATGCTCTGATTCGTATGTCGCCATTTTTTCCACCAGCCCTCCGGCCTGGTACCGCCCAGGTTGATAAGGGATACCCCCTTCGGTGTCCTCGGGGACGCTGGCGACGAACTCGGAGATCAACGCTTCTCGGTAAACGGTGTACACGACCCCATGCTTTTCGAAAAGGGTCGAACGGAGCCCTTGCATGAACTGAGTGTTGGCTTTGCCTTTCTGCTTCTGATCGATCAAGTTCTGCATCTCGCCTAAGAACCGAATCATGTCAGGCGTGAGACCGATGTAGATCTTGCTCTCGAAGGACTGGAAAGCTACCTCCAACGGGATTTCCTCGTGACACTCGTCGGTGGCTTGCTAACAGTGCTGGTGCCCAAAAACCTTGCCTCTGTATTCTCCCTTCAGAGCTTTTTTCAGGGAGAATTCGGCACGGGTTTTGACATCGTCGATCGCAACGAGACCCGCATTGAAAGGAGCCCACGGGTTCTCCTTCCTGACAGACTTGATCTCGTTCACCCAGCCCCTCTCTTGATCCCGGCAGGCCTCGTACCCCTTCGCGTGGTACAGGCATTCGATGGGGAGACGAAACACACTCCCTTGCTCCGCCGCCTCGTCTTTCGACATCGGATTCGGCCACCGGTGCTCCATCTCGATTTTCTTGCACAGCTCAGCTTTCTCCGCATAGTCTAACTTTGCTGCATGCTCCACTTTCAGCTTAGCGTGCCACCCATGTGCGGCCTCCTCGGCTGCCTTCCTTGCCTCAGATGGGGTGGCCACTTGAGACATATCCACATTAGCGCCTGCTCCAGTAAACGCTCTGGAGCCACCAGGTCCTTGAAGGGCGCGTTCGGCAGCACGCTGCACATCCGTTCTCCTGGCAGCCTGGGACAAGACGAAACTGTTCATTAGCTAATGAACGCCTTCCGCC
>LGRX02013173.1:47465-70665 GCA_001247695.2 Cymbomonas tetramitiformis | reverse complement strand
GTCCGGGCAACTCGCGCAGTTGCTGTCTTCATGCTGTGGCGCTGGATAAAGAAGGCCCCCCCTGCAGATACCTACCTCCAGCACAAGTTGGATGAGCACGCCACTGCCAAGATGGATTTTATGGCGCAGCAGCAAAGACAAATGGATCAGACCACGGCGGCGGATCAGCTATACGACCGGCACGTGCAGCAGAAGCAACAGGCAGAGCAGCACCGCTATGAGAAGTATCAGCGCTACTTTGCGGACTCCGGCATGCACCAACGGAACAACTAGACCCCTGGCGCGCATATGCTTTGTGGCGGCCCATGGCCTGCTAGAGCTTAGTTCCGTGTGGTGGGCACATGGATCCACTTACATGCAGAGCTGAAAGGGCGGTTCCACCCACCGGGAAGAATGACATTGAACTCCATTCTACAGAGCTGATACTTGTGGAGATCTTACTGGAGGGCGGTGGCGATGAGATGCAGCTGAATTCGCACCCTCGGCTAGCCCAAAGTTTACCCAAGGTGAGATGTATTTGCCAAGCAACATTAATCTGGAGATTTCGGTGCATCTTTGGAAGAATCTTTGGCAGCAGTGAAGATTTTCTGGCTTGGTCCCGATGTTCGTCATTTCGTGACGATATCTTAGCTCTTAATTAACAGTTTATTTCATGTATGTCTAGTCGGTCTGGAAATGCAATGTGGCTTGCATCATGCGTTCAAAACCCTTTCGGGTATACTTCTTTTTTTCAGCATGTGGGTGATCGATGATGATATTATTTGGATTCCGGATGAGCGCTCGAAGTTTTTTGGGATCGTACCTGATATTGATAGCATATTGATATCGATATTTTGACAGCCTAATTTACACTAGACAGTTTTCACCATGCTCATGAATGGGTCCCCTCGTAAATTTTAGTATGCACTCTGGCCACCACCACGCATTGTGCGATTTGTACCAAGCAAGAGAGGCATCCGATAGTTAAAGCAGACCGTGATAATCACGACGCGTGACCCGGCGTGACGGGGCATACAAGGTCACGCGTGAAGCGATTCACTGCGTGAAACACACATACTGTAGGTATGAGCGAAGGTTGCTGCATACTCAGATTATATTAGCATGCACCACTTGATTATTTGTACTCGCGTAATGCATGCTGCGTTATGAACACATGCATGTAGGCAATCGTTTCGATAACGCGTACCCTTAGGAAATAATGTTTCGATTCCGAACTTGCGCGTGGTCGTCAGGAACGGAATGTTCACTGAGCGCATATACCGGCAATAGCTGCACTGACCACTTACAAACAAGCCACGACTTTGTATATGTTAGGTGTATTGAATCCGTGTTGTCCTGAGCTGAGCTTTGGATGCAGTTGCTCGGGCCTGCTCAACCGGATTACTCTCGGGTAGATTCGAATGGGACATTTATACGATGCGAAACCCCTTTCACATTCTAGGTGTACATACTTAGTGGGATTGAGTCCGAATTTATAAGTTCCAGATCACGATTTAAAGTAACGGGCGGTGTTTCCGAGGAATAATGTTGGGTATCATTTTGAAGGTATTTTAAAGGCCAAGCTCATAGAGCGCTCAAATAGCGCTCGGTCGCACCGCCCCACTTTACATTCTAAAAAAACCTCACTTTTGAGGGGGTTTTAACTTCGCTTTCACCGCTTTCAAAGGGAAAACAAAAGGGGAAACATGATGTCGGGTGTACGATTCATGCCAGCATGGTGTGCAAGGGCGTTTTAATCGGGTGCATTGCAGCGGTGCAGGATCCACATAGACAGAGTCAAATCTATCGCCTTCCACATGGCGTTTCTGCAATGAATATTTGGTTTTGGACAGGATGTATACATCAATCGCACGGAACGACATGTCCAGAGGATATTCTTTATTTTACCATTTGATTTGCCAATATCTCGTGTTATTTTTAATACTTCATATATTGCGTCATGTTTTTTATATCTGGAGCGCTTCAACATCGGCAGCTCCCATGCCGCCCTTCTCGCACGATTGATCACGGTCAAAGCAGTCGCTACTGTATCTCCCAAGCTAGGTTTTGGCAGTATGTGTGAAAAGAGAACCCCACCCCCCAGTCCTAACTGGAAATCTGGTGTACTCGTGGCAGCTCCGACATCATCGCCCATGAGAAGCATTTTCCGAACCAATGCTCACACCGCGATCGGCATGACCTGGCAGTTGAAATCAGGCAATCTGTCTTTAATTTGAAATCAATTTTATTACAATTATTGTTCCTGCAAATTCACAATATCGCGAATTTTTATTTCTTTAAAACATACGAAGTCGGGGGTCGTGTCAAGTCCGGGGGGTCCACTCCGAATGTTGTCCGCGTGACAATGAGCATCGCATATGCCGAACAGAGACCGTGGCGTATATTACAAAACATTGTCGTTGTGTACAGTTTATGTCGCTTTGTACAGTGCTTAACAATGGTGGCCGATGTTTTTTTCCAGCCACGCACTCGAAAGGTTCTGAATTTCGGATAGAATAAATCGACGTATCAACGAACAAATATGCGCCGAAAGGACAGTGCACCCACGATGAAAGTACATTTGACCGAGGTTTATGCACCCTGTGTCGTTCTGAGCAATCTCGGATGCGAGCGAAACAACGCGCTCGCATCCCAGATCGCAATACGTACATGAGGAGTGCAAGTAGCTTTCATTTGCGTATGCAAGAGACGTACTTGTCCGAAGTTTCCATCGAGACAAATTGGACAGAGTCTATTTTTAATGACGTTTTCGAAGACAGAGGGCGACAGAGCAGAGCAGTTGTGGAAGCGGAACACGTTCGCCAACTGCTCACCAAGTTCGATGTCACGAAATTCAAAGACTCGAAGAAGATTAAAAGTAGGGTGATAGTTGACTTATTTGCAGCGGGTTCTGGAATTATGGGACACGTGAAAAATATCCTGCAAACAGATTTTCAAGAAAAGTGCACTCTTATGTCGGTGGACCACCAAGCTATGGCAAAGTCGATAAAGGGGTGGCAAGCCAAGGACATCTTCGACCCGAAAGACTGGGGGGGTCTTTTAAATGCGAACTACATCTGCGCACCACCCTCGAGTGGAATGAGCGACGCTGCATTCATTTTCTACGCAGCTGAGTGCAGTGACTTCTGCGCATTTCTTTTGCCAAAGCATTGGCTCGCCGACCGCAGCTATCCATTGCGGGACAACAACAAAAGAATAAAACAGTTTACATTATTCCGTCAGCGAAAGACCTAAGTTGGCATGTGTGCGTGAGGTACACGCGCAAAGGCCTAGACCTATTCGCTGGGAATGGCATGAAACCTCACTGGTCCGTCTTAGTAGAGTCACTCTACGAAGATAGAAAAGCGAAGAAGACAGGGGGGAATGCAACGAGCGAGAGCGACCCCCTAGAGCTCGCGTTGCAAAATGTTGTAAGCCAAGATGGGCTTTAGATCGCTGTATGTTCGGCATGCACAACCGCTGGATGGCACATGCCGAGATAGACATATGATATAAAGTAAATTTGAATACAAAATATGATATGTCTTGAATGCTTGAAAATGCTTGTGCGTGTTGTGCGTGTGATATGCGTGATAATGAACTTTGGGTTTCTTGCTTGACTTGTGTAGACATGGGGCCACCACTGTTAAGCATTGTACAAAACGACATAAACTGTACAGAACGACATAATTCTGTATTAAAAACCACCGGCTCAGCACGGCGCACGAGCGGACTGCCCGCGCCGCCAGAAATGGTCACCATCCCGCATTCGGTTTGTCGCGGGCACTTCGTCATCGTCATAGATTATGGGGTGGGGATGGGGTCTGATTCGGTGTGGCGATTTTATTGAAAGGAATTTTCGCGAATGAATTCCTCCGTTCAACACATCCTGAATGCAATTAAAATAATCGTTTGTCCATGAGAAACATACCGATCGGTCGGATTAAATATCTGAGCGACAATGTCGTTCGTGCGATGGTAAGTGAAGGCCTCGACGAAGACTTGCGCTACGCACCGTCCGAAAAGCGGCTATCTGACGGGCCAAACGAATTTGCAGCGTATCGTATGATGAACGATGTGGAGCAGGCGTGGCAGAAGATTTTGTTCCTCTCTCCGAACTCTCCAAGACAGCTTTGGGTCGCGTTTTCACGATGAAGAAGTGGGATTATTATCGAACCCTTATACTCGGATAAATATGGGAATTATACGACGAGTATCGTGTCGCACTCATGACTCATCTGAACACTTGGCGGAAAAATACGAGGAGTGAATATCAAAATATTCCTTTAGTCTTTCATGACGTATCGTCTACGTGGCACTAAATTCGAGACAGAGTTCAGCCATCATGAGAACTGCCCTTGTCGGATTTGTATGTGACTTTCGACGCGGTGAAAGTCACATTCGTATCTGCACGATGGTAATCCCACCGAACGGGCCCGAGTGGCTCGTTTACACACGCGGATAATACTGGGTTGCACGCATTGATAGAAGAATATATAGCTCATAATGTGTCCCCTTGTAAGAATACGGAATGGAGATGGTTAAGGATTTAAATGGGAACTCCGGGGGATGTGAACGTGTGGGTGGCTGCACAATCCAGGTGACCGAAACGTTGCTCCAACTTTTTAAAATAAAGTTAAGCCAACATTTCACGACCATCCTATGATCGCATTATAGATTTGCGACTCCATCGTGACACATTTTGGCTCCCGACGAAAAGTGAACGCGACTGACCCCCGACTGTATACGGCATGTTGTCGGAACAATTTTCCGATGCCTGCGTCAAACTGGTCAAGAACACATCGCGGCACATTCTAGACTCCAGAAATCCAACGTGGCTGCGAACGTGGCACGAATTAACCCACCGATTAAAACACACCGCGACGGTCGACTTTGCTTGACCGGCGTTTGGGAATGCATAACCGTAGCCGCGCCAACTCGAGCCGTGACACCTGACTTTTGCTGTTTGACGAGGTTGTAGCCGCACCCACGTTTTCCCCACAGTTTGTATGATGTTTACCTTTGTGAATTCGACCTGCGCAGGCTGTGGCAACGTTGAATTCCCCGAACGGACCTGTGTGACAGGTTGTGGGAAATCACGGCTTACGGCGCGCCAGCTCGAGTCCAAACACCTGACTGCAACCTTTTGACAGCATTGCAGCCGAATGTTTTTCCTTCAGTTTTTATTGTGTTTGTATTTGTGAATTCGACCCATGTGGGCGTTGGCAGCGGTGAATTCCCCGACGGGCCTGTATGACAGGTTGTGGGAATTCATGGTTGGCGACGCGCCAGCTCGGGTCCGGACAACTGACCCATGCCTTTTTGCCATGCGTGTGCTCGAAGCACGCCTTTGCCCGCAGTTTCTTTCATAATTTTCGACGTGAACTCGTGCTTGGCCGCTCAAAGGGTACCAACTAGGCCTTGTGGCAGGTTGGGGGCATTCACCGCAGGAGCCGCTCGTGCCGCGACTTGGGCGCACGACACGCGAGCCGCAGTGAATGCCCAATTGCAAAGTGTTGTTTTGTTCTGCTGGAACGGTATCACCTAACAGGGTGCCGAACCTCTTCGTTGGTTTTGAAATATTCCTCGGATCTCCTTTGTTTTCACTTGGGTGTGAACTCCTATGTGATGGCACCAGGCTCGCGCGCGGAGTGACACGGCAGCCATAGGCTCAGTGCACTTCAGGCCAGCTTGTGCATGCCTGACATGGTTTTTCAAACTTTGTGGCAGATTGGGTCAGCAACTTTTGTTGAGTGTGCTTCTGTTGTGACTCATCAGCACGGGTGCGGTGCTTCGCAGCCATGGCGCCTGAGACGCCAGCTTTGCGCAGCTCTGCGACCTTTCAAGTGCCATACCAACTGCGACACCTGCTTTCGGCCCTTCCAGCCATACAGAGTCTCTCTTTGAATGGCTCGGTGTGCAGGTCTGAATGAAGGTCTGTGTAGGTCAGCCACCTATGAAATGGTCAGACGGATATTCCTCAGCCAATTTGGTGACCCTCATAAGAGATCAGTTGCCAAGAAACACCTTATGGCGCTGCATCAAGGGAGCCAAACCTTCTCAGACTATTTGCGCACGTTCACGTCATTGGCTGCTTTAGCAGCAGTTGATTTGAACGATGTGCTAATAAAGGACAGATTCGTCACCAGTATGGATCCAGATCTCCGCAGACAGTTCCAACTCAGATTTCTGACAGAACAGGAAAGGAACAATCTGTCGTGGCAAGAAACCACACAGATATTGCTTGATTTGAATTATGTTATTCATTCAAAGCAGTCAGAAACCCTTCACTATCGGGGTCAGAGGGAGCAGTCATCAGGAGGTCCAGTCAAGAAGGACAAGGACAAAGGACGTGGCCAGAAGCCATATGACAGATCCAACAGAAATCGGAATCAGAACCAGAGTGGCAGCCAGAACTCCAATCAAAATCGGAGCAAGGGAAAAGGTGGAAAAGGCAAGGGCAAAGGAAAAGGAAAATCACAGAATCCTCAGTCTTGCCATCGTTGTGGTCGTGTTGGTCACATCGAAAAGGATTGTTATTCCACCAAGACCCCAGATGGAAAAGATATCAAGGGTAAGCCACCAGCTCAGAATCCTTTCCAGAATCGGAGACAGCAGCAACAAAATCAGGGTGCTAAGGATGGGTCCGGCAAACTCATCAATACTATCAACACCTTGGTTAAGGAACTGAAGAATCAGCACAGCATTAATGCAGCAGTTGCAACTCCAGCTCCAGCTTCAGCTCCAGCTCCTCAGGAAAACTCTCAGGGTACTGCACAGGTACCAGTGTTGAGAGCACCCCCAAGATAAATCAGCCTGAAGATGCCACTGAAGCAAGTGGCCGGGTTGAGAGTATCTCAGAAGAAGTCCTTTCCAGTCTGACATTGCAGTTTCAGCAGATGGACACTCCCTCGGAGCACATCGCACAGATGCAGTCTCAAACAGCACAGCTGAAATTACAGAAGAAGCTGTTGTTGTACAAAGGGAAAGTATATGGACAGAGTACTCACATATTGGTAGATCCAGGAGCTACATCGTCTTTCATTGACAGACAGTTCGCTGCTCAGCTGGTATAGCACCCACAGATTCTTCATCGTTTTCAGTGGGATTGGCTGGAGGAAGCCAACTACCATGCACATCCTATCTTCCCAAGGCTACATTTACGCTGGGCAAGTATAAGGATACGGAAGATTTCTACATCATTGACATGAAACCATTCACTGTCATTCTATGGGGTCTACCTCATCTATCCACTTAGTTTGTGGGCGCGCGTGGAGACCTTGTGAGTCCTCCTGCTCCTCCCCCCACGTTTGACTGGTGGTTTCTGTCTCGTTCATCCTTGTAAGCGGGTGCAGGGAGAGTTGTCTATGAATCTCTTCCCTGGGGACCAGTTTCGCCTCCCATTCCGTCATTTTAGCCCGAAGCCGTTCCGGGTTGAGGCGCGGGAGGTTGGTTCGCATTGTGTGGGGGTCCAGTGGTCCCTCACTGGGCATGCTCCTGTATTGTTGCTTCAGCCGTCGGTTTGTGAGGCTGTCATAGAAGTCCCCCGGCTTCGCTATGTCTCTCGGCTGGGCTTCGCATAGGTATGGGTATAGGTGTGCCAGGCCTTTTGCTATGGCACTGCGGTCTGTGCTGAGGGTTGCATCTGTGCATTGTTCCCTGACGTTCACCTGGCTAATCGCGTGTTGGCCATCTCGGGTGGTAAGGAACGCTAGGTCCGGGAAGTGCGTGAAAAGTTTGAGGCACGTTGTGAAATTTATCGCGGTCGGCGTGTCCTTGGGTACTGTGAGCTTGGCAGTTTGGTCTGTGTACATCGCTTGCCAGTCCGGTGGCGCCGGTAGGTCCCCATCCATCATTTTGCCTGCTTTCGTTTTTCTTGTGGTTCCTTCCATCTCTTTGTCAGACTTTCTTCTGGTCGCCCCTTTTAGCTGCTCCATTATCTTTGGTATTGGGGTTTGAAGTTGTTTGAGCATCCCTTCCGTCCCTTGGGGCGTAATGTTGTATCTGAGTAGGGCATTGAGTTTCCTTAGTGTGTTGTATTTTGTCTGGTGCCCCCCCCAGAGTTTGTCAAGGTCTGTGCAATTCATGCGTGCGGTGCAGTGGTATTCTATCAGTCCTCTGGTGGACCTGCTAACGTGGGAGATCCTGAGTCTTGACTTCAGGTTTATTTGCCTCCACGCCGGGCCCCGCACTGCTCCTCTGTCCTCCTCACTGTGCATGGCCTCCAACAGTCCGCTCCAAATTGCCTGGGCGTAGACTGCCTGGAGCGGCACCATGCCTAAGCCGAACCTTTCCTTTTCCTGTGTGGTAAAAATGTTCGGTGTTCCGTTGCGAGGTAGGCCTTGTATGTTCTTTGTGGCCCCACCTATTATTTTGTTGAAGTCATCTATTTCTCCCGCGGTGTATAGGCCCAAGTGCAGTCCATACCTGAACTTCCCCAGTATTGCGGAGTGAAGGGAGTATTCTTTTTGGTCTGGCGTAAGTGGTGAGCGCAGTAGTGCTTGTATCCTGTGGTTCATCTCCTCCCTAGCGGCTTCTTTCTCCTTGTCCCATCTGCCTGTGAATGCCAGTAGTACTCCTAGGTATTTGTATGTGTCTTCCGGTTTGAGTATTTTGAAGTGGCTCAGCTTACCATCCACCCCAACCGTTTTGAGGTCCCTATGGAGTTGCTCAGGTATGGAAACCCCATTTTTTATACCGGTTATGGCTGACTTGGTAAGGTTAATTTTGAGTTCACTCCATTGTGAGAATGCCTCTAGCTTGTGCAGCTGGGCTCGCATGTGGAAAATCGTGGGGCATAGTATGAGCAGGTCGTCGACGAACGCCCCTGCTGTCGTCTTGAGGGGGCCTAGTCTCTCCTGTTCGGCTGCGTGTTTGTGTTGGTACCCGTGCTCCCCCACCTCTAGCCATCTTAACAACGGTTCCTGGTATATTATGAAGAGGAGGGGACTCATGCTATCTCCTTGGAGGAGACCTCTTTGTACCTGCACTGTATTGTGAGAGGTTTCTCCTCCTAGAGTGCGGCGTGTGTGTCGGGGTGGGATGCTGAGGTGGCGGTGTGTGGGGCGGGCTGGCTGCGGCTGGTTGTGTGGAGCTGGCTGAGCGGTTACGGCTGTGGGCGCGTTGATCTCGTAGTTCAGTGGCTGAGCGGCTGCGTGTGGGCGTGTTGTTCTCGTTGTTGAGGCGAGCGGTGGCTGCGGGCGTGTTGATCTCGTAGTCCAGCAGGGGGCTGGTGGCTGCGGGCGTGTTGACCTCGTAACTTAGTGGTGAGCAGGCGCGGCTGTGGGCGTGTTGTTCTCGTCGTCGATGGCTTGGGGATGTGGCGCCCGGGCTGAGGGCGCTGTTGTGCTGGGGCTTGTGGGAGAGTTGATTTTTTTTGATTTTTTTTATGGGGATGTTGCGTTGGGGCAGCTGAAAGCGTGGGCGTTGGGGCTTTTGGGGAGGTTGTTAGGGGCTGTGGTGCTGATGTCATGGCGGATGCGGAAGTGTTCGGGTGCCCGTCGTGGTGGTTGTGTCTTGGTGGTGGCGAGGCTGCGGGTTGGGTTAGAAGGACATGGAGCACGATGCTGCTTGTGGTTTGAGCCTACGTTGCAGAGTGGTGGCGGTGTCGGCGATGATGAGCCAAACGTTGCGTCTGCCAAGCGGGCCCTTCTGCTTGCAGAGTAAGATGCTCATACGTCGCGCAGCGGCTAGCTCCCACAGCCAGCTCCGCCTGGCCGCGTGCGCGTCGAACACGTAATGTAGGGGCACGTGGGCGCATGTCAGCTCTCTCCCCACGGTCAGCAATGGCAGGGCGATGTCTAGCACTCTACAGGCGGGGCTGGTGACCACGACGTTGTAGCTGTCCATGCGCCTGACGTTTTCGGGCTGTAGCGCGTCCACTGGGGTGCTGGCGGCCATGGCGGGGTTGATGTCTGAGGAGTGCGTGGGCACGCCGCGGGGGTGCAGGGCTGCTTCGATGGCGCCAGTGCCGGCGTAGGGGTCCCACACCTTGTCCGCGGGATGCCAGGCGACGTGAGCTGCCAGCTGCTCGATTTCGGAGGGGGTGGTGACCACCAGTTGCGTTCCCCACTGTTTGGCGCTGATGCGCTGGCATTCCGCGTCTGTCATCGGGTGGCGGTGTCTGACTGTGCTGGGGTTGGCAGCGGCGAAGTCCAAGAGCTCTTGGGCTTGTTGGCGTATGTGCTGGGTGAGCTTGGTGATGTGGGCGGGGTCCCAATGCCCAGGTAGGAGGGTAGCCGTGGCGCGCAGCATGTTCTGTCTGTCGTTGAGGTCCCAGGTGCTGGGAAGGCTGTCGAAGGGCGTGGGCATGGCGGTTGTGCTGGGTGTGCTTTTGGGGATGGCCGCCAATGCGGTGTGTAGGGCTTGCTCTGCGTCCAGCTGGGGCTGGGCCACTGCCTGCTTCTGCGGGGCTGTCGCGTTGTCAGGCAGCAGATACTGCTGCAGTTCTGCCAGCGTAAAGGTTTCTGAGTCTCCGTCATCGTACTCGCACTTCAGTGCGTAGGGGCGTTCTGCGGCTCCTAGCCATCGTATGGTGCCCTCGTAAGGCTTTCCATCGATAACCTTCAATGCGCGCTTTCCGTCCAGCTGTTTGCCCCTGTTTTCGTAGGCGGTGAGGTACTGTGGGGAGAGGTCGTCGTCCGGCAGCAGGCCTAGGCAGCTGGGGCAGTACCAGAACTCTTCGCTGGGGACTCGAGTCAGCTTGGGCTGCAGGCACCCTAGGTGATAGCCTTGATTGCAGTCGTCGCAGAGAAGGATACTGGCGGGGCGATCAGCCTTTTTGCACACTTGACAACGCGCATCTTCGTTGTCGTCCAGGTTGTAGGTGATGGTGGGGTCGACATCGGGCAAATGGCAGATGGCTATCTGTGAGCAGTGTGCGTTGCACGTGCTGCCGCATCGGCCTTGTAGCACGGCGGTGCCGTCGTCAGGCAGCTCTTTGATTTGAAGTATAGGGTCGCGCGTGTGGAGCTGCAGGCCGTGATTTACACTGCGCTTCAGGAACACGAAGTCGCCCACGCGGAAGTTGAACTGTTTGGGCAGGTACTTCCCTGAGCGCACTTGCGCGTGCTCGGGCAAAGCTTGAAGCATAAGCAGGCCGGCCGTCTGAAGGCTGATCACCTTTTGCGTGGAATCGTGGGGCAAGTTGACTCGCTCCATGAGTCCCACCAGGCGGTCCCTGAGGGCGTTCGGGTCCTCGCCGGCCAGCATCTGCAAGTTTTTGATCTCGTCTTGGGCGGCCTCGGCTGACAGGTCAGCGCACTTCAGCCTCAGCCGGAAGAAGAGCACGCGCCATGCGGCGTCCCAGTCGATGTCCTGGCCGGTCAGCACTTGGAAGTGGTCTTCCCGGGGAAACGTTATGGGCTCGCACATGTACCCAGTCTGTGGGGGGTACGACTCGGTCTCCTCCATAATCAGCTGAGGCAACGTCTTGCTAGCGCTGTTGGGCGTCAGCACGAATCGACTGATGACGCGGGTGGCGGCCTCCGTGCTGTTGAAGATTGCGGGCAGGGAGCCGAACAGTGTGCCCTTGAGTTTGTTGACCTCGTCGCGTGTGAGCTCCTCGTCGCGGTTCGCGTTCTTTTCGAAGACGAGGTTGCTGAGGAAGGCGCTGAGCTCATTGGCCAGATCGGTGAAATCGCCGTTGGACATGTTGGCCTTGGTGACGACTGGTAGTGATTTTGGTTTGGAGGTCATGTTGATGGTTTGACGCCTGTACACGCAGACCTCACCCCTTAAGCAGGGGACGTGTGGAACGGCAGTCCCACTGTCGTGTGGTTGTCGGGGTTGACTGCCGTCACCAATCAAAATCCTGAAATGTTCAGGAGTGGTTGCGTTCCACTGGACGTGGCACGCTGTTGCTGACCACTGCACGCGATCTGACCACTGCACGCGGTCAAAGCCTGAAATCTTCAGGAGTGGTGGCGCTCCACTGGACGTGGTACGCGCTGCTGGCCACTGCACGCGGCTGGCATGGGAGAGGGAAGGCTGTTCTGACCACTGCACGCGATCTGACCACTGCACGCGGTCGAAGCCTGAAATTTTCAGGAGTGGTTGCGCTCCACTGGACGTGGTACGCGCTGCTGGCCACTGCACGCGGCTGGCATGGGAGGAGGGGGAAGGCTGTTCTGACCACTGCACGCGATCTGACCACTGCACGCGGTCGAAGCCTGAAATCTTCAGGAGTGGTTGCGCCCCACTGGACGTGGTATGCGCTGCTGGCCACTGCACGAGGCCGGCATGGGAGGGGAAGGCTGTTCTGACCACTGCACGCGATCTGACCACTGCACGCGGTCGAAGCCTGAAATTTTCAGGAGTGGTTGCGCTCCACTGGACGTGGTACGCGCTGCTGGCCACTGCACGAGGCTGGCATGGGAGGGGAGGAAGGCTGTTCTGACCACTGCACGCGATCTGACCACTGCACGCGGTCGAAGCCTGAAATTTTCAGGAGTGGTTGCGCTCCACTGGACGTGGTACGCGCTGCTGGCCACTGCACGCGGCTGGCATGGGAGGGGGAAGGCTGTTCTGACCACTGCACGCGATCTGACCACTGCACGCGGTCGAAGCCTGAAATCTTCAGGAGTGGTTGCGCTCCACTGGACGTGGCACGCGCTGCTGGCCACTGCACGCGGCTGGAAGAGAAGGGCGAGTTGTGAGGCAAGGCGCGAGCGGCTTTGCTGATGCTGCGCGTCACTGCTGCCACAAGGGTGTCAAAAATCTTGAATTGCCCATGTCATGGGGTGAAGGGCGAAGTGCTCCGAAATGTGGGTCTGGCGGAGTCGTGGGGGACGTCGGCAGAGCGGGCACGAGTCATTGTGTGTCAACCATGTGGACAGGCAGCGCGAGTGGCAAATACGCCGTCCCTTCAGGCAGGGACACCGCAAGGCGTGAGATGCGCAGCGCTGCCACACGGGGACAGGGGTCATGCATATGATGCAAGCGCTCAAGCGGGGCGCGGGGCTTCGCCGGCAGCGTGTGCGACGAAACAGTTCGTTGATGCGGCGCTGGTTGGTCATGCTACTCTGAAGCGGCGCGCGGCGTGAATTCCCAGTGGGAACGGCAGGGCTGCCCCGTGCTAGTGACGGGGTGGGATTCAGCGAAGAACTCAGAGAGGTATTTCAAAATCAACGGACAGTGGAAGGTTCAGGAAACTCGGCAGAATCTTCGGAAAAGGCCCTACTCTGAGAATCTCGAAAGTGCGCAGGCTTTTATGTGCATCCCCAAAAGCCCTGACTGGCAACCTGACGAAAAGGCGCCTGGTCAGCGAGGAATCCTCAAGGAAAGCGGCACGGAACGGCTTGAATTCGAAAACTTCCAGCCCTCCAGAGCAGACAAGGAGAGCTTGGCTTAGCAGTGAGGGCCGAGTGGATCAGTGGGCTCAACTTCTAAGGGGGCTCGAGGGCCAGCAGGCAGCGGAGACCAGATTCACAGCTTGCTCGGGCTGGGCGAAACGGTTGAATTCAGCGCCCGAGTTGGGCCAACCGGCCCGAGTGGGGATGCCCAAAACAGAAACTCACAGCCGGCGCCGACGTCACAGGGGAAGGCTCAGGCCACGTCAGTGGAAGTAACCAGTCGGACAGCAGTCGAAGTTGCTTGGTGGTCAGGCAGAGGTCGAGCGTGGTGAATCCGCTCAGCAGTCATACGGCAGGAGAGTGTGTGAATGCCCACTTAGAAACGGCAAAAAGCAGCCTGAAAAGAGGAGCGGTCGTCTCTTTGACGTCTGAAAGGTCGTCAAAGGTGTTGAGTAGGGACATCGACGCGAGGAGCCGAGCTCAACCGAGCGTGCTGAATCTCCATATTTGCGCTGGATTCAGACTAGTTGGAAAGGAAGGTTGCTGGCTGTCTCGGCGTCACCGTACGCCTTCTCAACACTCTCAAGATGGGAATTCACGGGAGTGCGAAATATCGCGCCTCACCTGAGAATTCCCTCGGGAACTTGGCTAAGAAAAGTGGGTGTAAACGGCGAAGACGGTGTCTTCGTGCGGGCACGGAGGAGAAAGGCAGCAGTGGCGTCAGTGAACGAAGTTAGCGCGGAGCTGCGGCACGCACACATACCGCAAACGCAGGCACGTACACATGAATTCAGGGTACACTTTTGCGCGCCTGTATGTTGCTGCGAGGTGAATTCAAAGGTGCTCCAGGCTCCTCGTAGGCATGGCAAAGTCCTGCACGTCTGCCCGTTCCTCGCGAGAAAACATGGAAAGCTCTCACATACCGTACGGCGCCTCGGGCTTACCTCGACTGCGTGGAGCTGCGGTCCTCGGGGCTGTGGATTCGCCTTCGGTTGTACGGGTGTGAATTTACGCTTGAGCGTTACGGCTGCGCGAGCGAGGTTGTGAATTCGGGTTCGCTGACTTTAAGCTATACGTCGCGCACGGAACTCGCACCTAGCAAACTGTCCCTGACTGATTCAAGTGGGCGCTCTGTGCGTCTGGATTTGCAGAGTCGCTGTAAATTCAGCGACGGAAAGAATATATAATACAAACTTACGCACGGCCAAGTTGATTTTGAAAGGTTCAGAGTTATCTGCAGAATGTTTGAAAAGCGTCTCTATTTCTCTTAAGAAGCTAATTTCCTACAGCTGCAGTGAGGCATTTGGCGACCTTTCGGTTCGCGATGCTTCGCCTCCTCCAATCAGTGGTCTGTTCCTGCATTTGAACTGTCGCCAAATGCTACATTCCGTTGGTGACTCTTGAGGTACCACATTTTGAAGCTAGCTGTTGTTGTGACGCGATGTCATCTGTGGTGCGTCGGTGGTGAGTTGTTGTGCACTTTCGTGCTTGGGGCGCTGCGCAGCGCTTCGCGTCGTTCTCGTCGGCGTTGCTGGCGCCAGCTGTGAGCCGGCGCGGCGACCCGGAGATCTCGTCTACGTGGCGCGGCTGAGACGCTGTGGTGCCTGTGACATCCTTCGATCTTCGCAAGGCCGTGGATGAGCTCAGCCCGGTCCGGTGGACTTCATGTGACACCCGGTGGGGAGCCATTCTGTTTGAGAGAGTTTTGAGAGAAAAGCATTTTGATGAACAGGAGCTAGGTCCGAATGAACACAACTCGGCTTTGTAGTTGTTGTCGTACGTGATGACGTGGTTGTCGTGCTGTTGAATGACTGATTGTGATGTTTTGGGGAACGCGGTGGCTGAAGCGCCGTGGGTGGCGTCTGTGGTCGCTGTGCCGGGGTGCTGCTGTCGTGACGAGTCGTACCGTAGTGCATTGGCGTATTTTGGGGTATAATTAAATGCGTGACAAGCGTCATTGGGCGGATAACTGATTGTGAGGAAGGGGCTGTCTGAGGGGCACCACACTGATCGCGTGTTTCACGGGGGTTCGACTCGCAAAAGGGGATGGGCCTGTGAGATCTGCCCCTGTAAGGGCAGCAGTCAGAAGGGCTCGCCTTCAGGCGTGTGTGCCGGCATCTGCTTTCCTGGTGGCTCGCCGAGGCTGTCGCGTTTATAATTGGTATAACTGGTATAACCGTTATAATGGGTATAACCGTTATAATGGGTATAACTAGTTGGGCACGGTGGGGTTAGCCGACTGGGGAAAAATGGTGCTGCATGGTGGGGGAAAACGGAAATAACTGAGTGTGAACGCGGGTGTGATCTGTCTGAAGGGGTGACAGGGGTGTGGCGGAGCTGAGACGGCGGGGGTGGAGACCCTGTCGCTGGTGGTATCTGAGTACGAAAGCGGGGCGATGGCGTGACCGGGTGTGAAATAATGGGTATAACGGGTATAACGGGTATAACGGGTATAATTGGTATAACAGGTATAACCGTTATAACGAGTATAACTAGTTGGGCGGGGTGGGTTAATCGACTGGGGGAAAATGGTGCTGCAGGGTGGGGGAAAACGGTGATAGCTGAGTGTGAACGTGGGTATGATCTGTCTGAAGGGGTGGCAGGGGTGTGGCGGAGCTGAGACAGCGGGGGGGAGACCCTGTCGCTGGTGGCATCTGAGTACGAAAGCGGGGCGAGGGCGTGACCGGGTGTGAAATAATGGGTATAACGGGTATAACGGGTGCAACGGGTGTAATTGGTATAACCAGTATAACCGTTATACCGAGTATAACTAGTTGGGCGAGGTGGGGTTAGCCGACTGGGGGAAAATGGTGCTGCAGGGTGCTGGGGGGAAAACGGTGATAACTGAGTGTGAACGTGGGTATGATCGGCCTGAGGGGTGACAGTGGCGTGGCGGGACAGGGGGGGGGGAGACCCCTGTCGGGCCGCAAAGGGGTCCCCCCGACCCCGGTTGGGCGTGTCCATAGTTGTGACACCCGACCTCTGCTTTGCGGACAAGATCGCACGGATGGGGGGGGCTCTCGGTCACGGCTGAGGGCAAGGACTTCGCGATGCGGTACATGCACGCCGAGTCGGAGACCGACTCTTGCGACGGCGACGTGGACGAATCTGCAGCTGGGTGTGACTCTGTTGACGGTGAGGGTGCGGTCCCGCGCCCTACAGCATCTCGTCAAGGATGCGGTGCACCGCCTTGAGGGTTTGCCCGCTCTTCGGCGATTGCGGTAATGCTTTGTGCGTTCTTTTGTGTATGCGCCACCGCGGCGCCGCTCACAGCTGCCGCCCCTGGTGAGGCATGTGCACCGGACCACACCGGCCTGGAGGTCGGTGGTGCTGTAGAGACGGCCAACAACGAGCCTGCATTCGCTTTTGCGGCGCCGGCTGCTATTCCGCCACATCGGCAGACGCGGTATCGGGAGCTGCGACAGGGGTTCCACGCTCTCCGCAATGTCCCGCGGCCGCCATGGCTGTATACTCCCGACCCTGATTATGTTCCACAGTCACCACCTTACCCGCCACCGCCGTACTCGTCCGGTGACGAGGAGCAGAGCTCTGGAGACCATGCGGCTGTGCGCGACGATCGACAAAATTCAGATTTCTTTTCTGGCTCCACGAATGATTCAAACACGGCATCGACAACTTCAGTTCACGGCACCATGGCTGTGCTGCGGACTGGCACAGCAGTGCCACCGCCAACTAGTGGCTAGGAAGTTAATCATGCCGCTCCTGCACAGTGAGATTGACCGTAGCTGTATGTGCAGAGGGGTCCGATCACGGACCGGTTTCAGATTTACGACTCTTGACTGGGAACAGCCCTGCCAGAAAGGACAGGCCTTCCCTTAGAACTCAATTTCCACCGTTCTAGATGGTGTTTGTTCACGGGTTTCACCTTCGGCTAGCCAGTCACCACACTAGGTGGTGTGCTGGAACAGTCACACCGCTTGCTTTGTGACTCTTCCTATAGTAGTGTGTATGACTGTCACCCGAACCCGAACCCTAACTGTTTATGCCCGTTATATCGGGTTAACTTATCAGCTTTAATACATTCTGAGAAAACCTATCACTGAGTGAATATATCCCGAGTCCTAGGGGTATATCCAACAAGAAGGCTCTAAAAAACAGCAAGACGCCGCCTTGATAGTGCATGTGACTAGGGGCAGGCGTAACAGCTGTGCACCTTCGAATATCACGCTTCCCGTAGGAAGAGTCACATTTTTTCTTTTTTCTGTTTTCCTTTTTATGAATATATAGCTTCGTCAAGTAGAGTTTGCCTAGTCTCACGCAGAGAAGATTGACTAGATAGTCTAGTCTGAGAGAACAAATAAATAGCTCGTTGACGTGAAGTCTAAAAATACAGAGAGCCACCCGTCGATATGGGATATAGGCTCGTAAAGATCCTTACTCATGGATTTTCTAGACGTGATGTACATCACTTTTTCAACTTGATTATTATCAAGTTTAGTGTGCCCAAACTTGAGACTACTATATAACTTCCTTCCCATTATGCTACCACAGAAATATATGTTGCGTGCATTCACGTCAACCGCAACATGCTGTCGTGCCACACGCAGGAGTAGCACATAATATTTCAACCGCACCGATTGCGATTTGTTATGAGTGTATGAATATGAATGGGTTGGTAGATGATCTTCGCGGCCGCGTTTCCCCCTCATCCTCATTGAGAAGGGTTCGGAAGCGACAGCAGTCCAGAATAATTGCTGGCGAAAAATTGCGGCGGCAGCCTGCATGCCTGCAGTATACGTATTTATGTATTTAGGCTTACTGCTGGCGGTTCGTGCAGTGTTGTTGAAAACTCTGGTTCCTCGTTCTGAGTTCATTCCACCCGTAATTTTTCATGCGTGTGCACTTTCTCTCCACATACGTGTGTGACATTGTCGTTTGCCAGATTTCTTGTCAAGTATCCCAACCCGCACGCCGCATGATATGTAAAAGGGCTGGAATTTTACCATCAAAACCCTCAGCATATCTGAGTCGTGGAAGTGGCCATATGCGCATCCGCGACAAACTTCCACACAATAATTAAGGCAAAGTCGTTAAAGATGCCAAGCGCTGAGGCCCAAATCGTACGCATGTATCGCGGGAAGATCGGTAAGCAGTGGTGGGTATAACAGTAACCTAGTGCAGATATTCTTTTATTAGTAGACAAGGTCGTGAATATTTCGATGTGCTTAGAGTGCCGCTACCTACTTTGCGTTTCACCTTGCCGAAGCATAATCAGTTTGCGTTTCGGTTTTCAACGAACTGAAGCTGCTTCAGGTATTTCCGGTGCCCAACAGTCTGAAAAGGGATGTGTCGGCAATCCATTCAACACTGTGGCATGTTGCTATTCAGCTTCATAGGTGAAACGTGTTACGTTAAACATCTTAACTCGTGGTAGTTTAAAACACATGTTGGAGACAGCTTCCTAGACTACAATACTACTACTTCTAAGCATTGCGGACACGCAGCCGAGTTGTTAAGTTGACAGCTCATCTAGTTGTAGCCCTTGGTGAGGTTCACGCCACGGGTTTCACAGGTCCAAGCCTTAAGGATAGTATCAAAACCACACTGTCCTGTACTAGATTTATTTGTTTGCACTCTTAGTGAAAAGGGCAGCAAGAACCAAGATAACGACCATTCCACCTCCAATCCAAGTCTTCACGTTCTTGACAGGAGGGGGTTTTGAAACCTCGACCGTGGGAATCAACAATTGTTGTCCAGCGTAGATAACATTCTCGTTGGCAACCTCATTAGCTACCTGTATGTCTGGAACGCTTACACCGTACTGAGAGCTGATTCGATGCAGGTTGTCGCCCTTCTCCACGGTGTACACGAAGGTCTTCGCAGCGCGCACTGCCACCACAACCTTACGAGCCGGCAACCTAATCCCCCTCCTGTCGAATGTGCCAGCATCTTGGCGAAGAAATTGGGTGCTCGGGGCACTAATGCTCTGTCGTGCAGCCATATTTCAGTTGAAGGAAGTTTACCGTTCACAGAAATTTGATGAAATTACAATCTGCACGGGGCTCGCCTTGCTACAACGGAACGATGCGGTGTCCAGAATTCCAGGTCACAGCGCATAACACGATAACAGCAGTTGAAAGCATTCCCAGGATTAACTCTAGCGGACGGGAGTAATGAAACAGTGAACATGCGGTTGGGAAAATTAAGAAAGTTTATCGATGACTGGAAATCAAAATGAAACAGTCGCGGTCACTCCCGGTCCGAGATCGAGAGTCCGAGTCGGACTCCCTCATCGTCATGCACCCATGAGCCATGTGGAATCGGGAATAATGTCATCAGCTCATCACTACTGACATAACATCAATCTGACATCAGACATGTCGAATTGTCGATGTGACAGCTGACAAGCCCCCGTTCCCATTCGTCCTGTGAGAATGAGGGTCGCGGGTCGCGGTCGCGGCGCGGTGCATGGGTGATTGGGTGTTGAGTCGTCATCGTCATCTTGTCAACTCATCGCGACATGCCGATTGGCTGGAATATACGAAAAGATTTCATCGTCAATCGGGGCGGGGGGGGTTCTGGGGCCGTGCGAGAACCAAACCGAAAGAAACGCTTTAAATAAAAATGGAAAGTGCGATGGGCGCTGGTCAGAATTTGTAATTGTCGATCTAAAGGTCTCAATTACGCCAAGCTAAAATTCAAGGGAAATGAACGGTCGATATGTTCCACGGTGTAAAAGTATAATAAAATTAAGGGAAGGGTTATACGCGCTGGAACTGGAACGTGGTTTCCGTCTCAGTCCCGAAAAAAATCTGAACCAGCGTGACGGTCATATCGTCTCGCATCGTCTCGCGTGTCATCGTGAATTTAATTTCCAGGATTATTAAAACAAATCATCTATTTATCTTTCATCGATATCGCGGATACGATTGCCGTTGGCGTTGACTCGCTCAATGGGTACCGACACGGGAGTGGGGATGACAGGGGACAGATGACAGAATTCCCCAGTTGCGCAACGGGGAAACTAAAAGACTCCAAGGAATCCCAGAAAAGGCACTATTTTTATCGGGATATGCCACTTGCCCAGAAAAATAAAATGACTGGTCAAAATGTGAGCTGACGTGGCAAAACCTTATAGACACGGGAACTGGGTCTTGGGTGTGATCCGCGGTGTGATATAGACACGGGAACTGGGGGACTTGGGTGTGATCCCAAGCTAGGTTGCCCTAGACTTCCACACCTCAAGAAAGCGCCCCCCTCCTCGCCATCGGAAAACCTGCGACACAAGCTGCACAAAACGAGTATCGTGAGTCGGCACATATGCATAAACAAACTGAAAAATAAAAGCAGTCAAACACTTCCGAAATCCCTGCGCATAACACAGCAGCCACGACATCGTTCCGCCCATGAGGCGAAGCGCGAAGGACCGTTGAGAAAATTATGAGCAGTAAATGTTGGTGCGCAGCTCTTTATCCTTGAGCGTGGGTACCGACACGGGAGTGGGGATGACAGGGGACAAAATGACAGTCCTTAACACTGGTGAAAAGAGTGGGTGGATGGCACCATGATGATGATCGCGACTTATCGCGAATCGATACTGTATTACTGTTGGAGGCGTCCAACATTGGATTCGTCTTTGAGTTCTGAAGAAACGAGGCAGACAACCTCCGAAGTCAGGAATACGGACCGTTAGATCTCCGTTGCAGATCGTTAGAAACGATCCCGGCAGTCGAATCACGCTTATTTCACGTTTGGGTTAAAACCCGTTTACGGGGAACGAACGAAGGTCTGTTGTGCAGTTTTGCAGTGTGTACAAATGAGAAAAGATTAACGTAATTAGGTTACAAAATTTAGCTTTTATATCTCACACAAGTATGCTGGAAAGTCTCAGACGCTTAGCGCGACTTTGTACATCTCGGATCAAGTATTGGCATCCCGTGGATCCGCTTCGGGCTTCGGGCACGAAGCGGATCGCGAGATGCCATACCGCGTCATAACTTGGGTATTCAACCACACTAAGTTATGTCAAGGTGCGGTATGAGTTAACTAAAGCGTTCATTGCGTTCATTTGGCCGTAGAATGTTCCGATGACGTGCGTTGACCGTGAGCGGAACTCCGCGGGATCCGCGCCTTCCATGGAACCTCGGTTGATGGGAGGCACGGACAGCCGGAGTCCCCACCTAGAAGTATCAATATGAAGTGCTGTGCACGCTCAAACCAATCTCATCTCGCAAGAAAGGCTTCAAACCAGATGAAACTACAAATTGAACAATTGGTTTCAGTGAGGGAAATACGCTAGGAAGCTTCTCAGTGCAAGTCCACCCCCGCGTTTGGTTCCCGTGTCTATAAGGTTTTGCCACGTCAGCTCACATTTTGACCAGTCATTTTATTTTTCTGGGCAAGTGGCATATCCCGATAAAAATAGTGCCTTTTCTGGGATTCCTTGGAGTCTTTTAGTTTCCCCGTTGCGCAACTGGGGAATTCTGTCATCTGTCCCCTGTCATCCCCACTCCCGTGTCGGTACCCATTGAGCGAGTCAACGCCAACGGCAATCGTATCCGCGATATCGATGAAAGATAAATAGATGATTTGTTTTAATAATCCTGGAAATTAAATTCACGATGACACGCGAGACGATGCGAGACGATATGACCGTCACGCTGGTTCAGATTTTTTTCGGGACTGAGACGGAAACCACGTTCCAGTTCCAGCGCGTATAACCCTTCCCTAAAATTAATCTGTTAGCTGGAACAAACCAGAATGGCGCAGCGGTAGCGTGGTAGGTTTGCGGATCGAAATCATCCTCCGATATAATTTGCGGGAGGTAGGGGGTCGATGCCCCCCTTCTCCATTTCGAAGGGGAAGTAGCTCAGATGGTAGATGGCTACTGCCCAACGATCCTTGTGACTGGAATCGCGTCCGGTCCTGTCACAAGGACCGACTTTTCGGGATTTTTTTAAGCCGTCCTCTTGGCGTTCCGAGTGCACCCCACCCAGAATGTTAGTTTCCAATGGACCTATACTATGTGCTTTCACACGCTATTGACAGTATATCGTCATGAAATTGGTATATCCAGTGCATTTGAATCATGTACCCTATCATTTTTCACTTGCAACTTTCGGAGGAAGTTCAAAAACACAACATGCATTTGATAATTTTTGTCCGATTGAATTCTAGGTCTCACAAGCCCGCCAACCTTCCAAGATATGTTCTAACATCATATCCAATCATACGCAAAAGATTATGCACGTTCTGAGTGTATATCGGGTCGTATATCCACTCTCATATATCGAGTGCTCGTATATCCACTCTTTTATGCAGCAAAAACTTTCTTGAAGGCTTGAAGAATTTTTGCCGAATAGCATCTGCATTATTCACTTATGGTTGCTAGCACATCGTAGTGTTCATGTAATCATATCAATTACTGGAATATCCTAGTCCAAAGATATAAGATAGTTTGTGAACTCCGTATAGATAAACTCCCATAAGAAATAAACCCTAAGCTAGATATACCCGGAACGGTCTCGGAGTCGGAACGGTCTCGGACCTAGCTACCCGTGACACCTTGGTGTGTCACAGCACGAACAGTCATCAGTCACCAATCCAGTGTTGGCTACCTAGGAATCTGTCATAGGGGCCTGCACCGGGACTCCCGGTCAGGGCCGCCTATACAGATTTCAGCACACCACCCCAGCACTGTGGGTGGTGACTGACAGGCAAGTCAGAAATGTAAGATGGCTAGTTAGGGCAGGAGCTACGATGACAAGGCCTAACTGTTAATCCAACTGTGCTATTCTGATACACAAATTGGAACCCTCTAGCTAGCACAAGAGCAGAAACATACGGGCAAGTGGCAGAGACATGAATGGTCCGAGATGCAGGGTGCGCCTGGTGAGGGTGGCAGTGGCCATTTGGAAAATGCAGGATGTGCCCGGGAGGGTACTGGCCAGTTGCAGAGACATGAATGG
>LGRX02013173.1:0-43578 GCA_001247695.2 Cymbomonas tetramitiformis | reverse complement strand
AGACATGAATGGTCCGAAATGCAGGGTGCGCCCGGGAGGGTAGTGGCCAGTTGCAAAATGCAGGTTGCGCCCGGGAGGGTGGCAGTGGCCAGTTGCAGAGTCATAGTTGCAGAGACATGAATGGTGCGAAATGCAGGGTGCATCCGGGAGGCTGGCAGTGGCCAGTTGCAGAGACATGAATGGTCCGAAATGCAGGGTGCGCCCGAGAGGGTGGCAGTGGCCAGGTGCAGAGACATGAATAGAAAGATTCTATTTAAAAAAGATTTTGTGTAACCGCCTTCAATCCGCGTGTAGTCCGCGTGTGGTCCGGGAGCATTCCGCAAAATGACAATAGACAATAAGTATCTATCGACGTGTCGCCCATCTGAGTACTAATACGTACTATTGTCATAATTTTTTTTTCCGATCAGTATTTTTTATTATTTCAGACTCTGAAAAGGTAGAGAAATTTCGCGATCTGCAGGCTGCAGTTTTTGTCGTTTTAAGGCTCTGTTTTCGCCCATTTTTTGGCAGTATTTTTCGCGGGTGTCATAAAGTGAGATTGATGTATTTAGTAATATTAAGTTCCACTTTATGACAAACCCATATGGGCCATTTAGGGTTTAAAATCTCCGGCTCAATTTTTTGCGATTTTGACATTTTAAAGTCATTTTTTGAGTTTTCCGATTATGTTTAAGCAAATTTTGGCTGGCTTTGGCGTCATTTGTCACAATTAGAGATTGATGTATATAGTAATATTAAGTTCCACTTTGTGACAAACCCTAATTGACCATTTCGGAGCAGAAAATCTTCGGCTCAATTTTTTGCGATTTTGACCTTAAGACCTTGTCACAATTAGAGATTGATGTATATAGTAAATCTAAGTCTCACTTTATGACAAATAAATAACTTAAAGGTTATATTGCATGTATATACCAATAATGGCTCGTAGCGAAGCCTTGAAAGTCGCCCAAAAGCGGTATAGAGACACCCATATAGATCAAGTGCGAGAGCTTGTAAAAAAGTCTTCAAGGAGATTTTACGCCCTACATAAGGATGAGATCAATGCCAAAAGACGAGAAATGTATAGACTGAAAAAAGAGGCAGAAAAAATCTTTAGAATATAGATTTTTTCCATTTCGTCCATGTCTATAAACTACTTAAAGAAAAGAGAAGTACATGTATATAAGAAAGATGTCCCACCAAAGTGTTGTCACTATGTATGATGATACTCGTCCCCTTCAAGATATGATCAAGATCAAATTGAATCCCAATTCTAAATCACCAACGAGCGATAGCATAGGTTTCTATAAAGATACAAGCAAGCAATATAAAGGCATAGAACCAAACAAAAAATATAATGTTGGCATCCTTGGTGGTAAAGTCAACGATATGATTGTGGTAGATTTGGATACCAATAAGTGGGATATAGATAATCATCCATGGACTCTTGCTTTTGGAAAAGATCCAAGGGTGTTCAATACCTATACCGCTCAATCTTGTAGAGGAGGATTTCACTTGTATTTTAAATATGACAAGGATTTTGCCCGTTCAAGGAGTGCCCATGAAATTGACATCATCTCAAATAGAAGATACATTGTAGCACCACATAGTCACATATATGATATAGATAAGGGCATCATTCACAAGGACTACACCGTTTATCATGATACATCCATCAAGGAAATGCCGGAGGCAATAAAGCAATTCTTGTTGGAACACATTTACACATCCACTTCTAAAAAAAATGAAAAAACCGGAAAGTTTGAGATCAAGCCTCAAGAGGAATACACTCAAGAAGGAGAGGTGTATTATGACTTAAGCGATAAAGACATTGATAACATATTGAGCATGCTACCTCTTGATATCATTGATACATACCAAGATTTTCGGCTCTTTACCAATGCCATGAAGGGATTGAATCAAAATACAAAATGGGATGAATTTTCAAAGACCAAACCAAAGTATGATCATGATAACAACATCAAGATATGGAATGCATGCAAACCCAATGAGTTCGATTCAATCACGTGGCTACTTTCCAAAGCAAAGAGGAAGATAGCCGTCAATCATCATAAAATGAAAAGACTTCCAAGGAACAAGATCAAACCTCATAAGGCCATAAGACGTCCCAAATTACAAGAGAATCAAGGATCGGACATTTTAGCACGTGATACATCATACATCATCAAGTCGGGTTGTGGGACCGGCAAGACGACAACTTTCATGGATCACGTCAAAGCCAATCTTCAAAAGCGAAATGGAATGAAGATCGTTAGCATTGTATCAAGAGTAGTTTTAGCGGAAAAGCATTATGATGACTTTAATCAAGCCGGAATTAGTTGCAAAATCTACAAGGATAAGGATGTGTCATTGAAGCAAGGAGACAACATCGTCATTACCATAGATAGCTTGTCAAATTTACTTCTTTTAAAATTTGATTTTAAAGACTACACAATTTTCATGGATGAGTGGAATTCAATATATGATCATTTAATCGGAACTGAAACATTGAATACCGTTAGAGCAAGTCTTTACTATTATCTAAAACATGATGTGCTCAACAAATGTAAAAATTACATAGCGGTTGATCAAGATATATGTGACGATTCTATTGAGTTCTTAAACAAAGTGAATAAGGAATACACATTTATCTACAACAAGCACAAACATTTTTCGGGCGTTCCGATCTATGAGATTGAAAAGGAGGAAGACTTTAAAAAGTTGATATTAAAACACGAGAAATACTTGGTACCAATGGACTCCGCCAGCTTGGCCAAAGAATTGTATGCTTATCTAAAACCACACCATCCCGATTTAGAATTAGTCACAAAAGAAACCGACAAGATACCTAATTTTAACACTACCAATAGGATCATCTATAGTCCCAAAGTAGTCTATGGAATAGATAGCAACACCGATATGAAACGACCTGTGTTTGCACTATACAAAGAACATACCATCAACCCATTAGGCATGGCCCAACAAGTAATGAGAGAAAGAAACCCGACATGTGTATATGTCTTCTTTTATAAACAACAATACGAAGCAAACCCGAGTACATTAGATGATGTAAGGAAACAATTACAAGATACTAAAAAAATGGGGATTCAATATTTCAATGTGTCGGCATATCCCAAGGATATGACCGATGAATATTTAGAATGTCTTGCAAGGTTTGAGTATAAGAAGCTTTGTTACGAGACTAATAAACGAGCTCACTTCATTAACATAATGAGAAATCGGGGGTTCGTATTTGAGAACCAATATCTTAAAGCACAAAGGTTGAGGAAACCAATAGAAGATGAAGCCGAGGTTCCACAAGAATTTGACCCTATGTCATGTGAGGTTTACCAAAGAATTCATGAGATGTTGGTAGTGCCCAAGGATGACCTACAAACCTTTAGGAAATACTACGAAGCTGACCACTTATTAAAGAAGCACTTCAATGTCGCTCGCTACTTTTGGATATATGACCAAGCACAAATGAAAGAAAAGATAGAAAATGGAGAGGACTTTCTTGTAAATCTGGTACGATCTGATCAAGCAAAGGTGTGGTGGTTACAAAGGTTTCAAGAAATGGTTGAGAACGTGGATAAGAATGTCATTGATTCAAAAAAGACTTTGACACAAGAGGAGAGTGACACATGCAATGAAGAGTATTTTAACATGTTTCCGACAAAGAAAGCAAAGGGGTACGATCTGACTCAAAAGAAAGATGTTGATGCATTGCAAGGCAAAATCTATCACCACTTGTTCGGAGATGGATTTACTATTGGGAAACAAGTGAGATACAAAGAGAAGCGAGGATATACCTATGAGGTTGTGCCGGAGATTTTAAAGGAACACAAAACTTTGTTGGGATTTAGAAGACCTGAGCTCTTCAAGGACTTTGGGTTGTTCAATGGAGAATTCCAATTCATTGACGAGGAAGAATCGGAGGACGAGAAGAAATCGAGAAAGAGGGTTGAACTATGGAACGATCTTGTGTCCACTATGAGAACAAGAATAGAAGCTACTACCGGCAATTGGCCATTTAAAGTAAAATTCATACGACGCGGTAAAGTATATTTAATGGATTAACACAAGTAACATGCATTTGTCATAAAGTGAAACTTAATATTACTATATACATCAATCTCTAAAAGTGACAAATCAAAAGCAACAATCTTCGATTGTTGCCGATCTAATGGTATTGTAAACCTGTCATAAAGTGAAACTTAATATTACTATATACATCATTCTCTAAAAGTGACAAGAGTTATGATCAACTCACGTGGTATGCTATACACATTCTCAACCTTTCCTCTCCCGATCCCATGGGATGCACATGAACTTTGACCAAACTGAGCCGACTTCATATGCTTTCCATATAGCTTCATCATAGGGCATGGCGTGCTGTGTTTGAAGCACATCTTCAGATCTAATCCATCTCGGTTAGTCCATATGTTAGTTGCTTTTCTATACTCAAATCCATATTGACAATAGCAACATGTGTGGATGTATTTATTCATGTTTTGCATCACCGGTCTATGTCTCATCAAGCCACCATCTGCTGGGTTTTCAATGAACCAATATGTAGGTTTGAAGTAGTCAATTATTTGCAATGTTCTCTCAACTATACTATCAGCCAACTCCAGATTTCGTGGTTGGTATCTCTTGGCCTTACTATATTCCGTGCATGGTGGGCTGGCCCAGATCATATCAAAGTGCTTTGGTGGATACACGGTATAATCCCAGCTTAGTATGTTCACAATATGAGTTGGATTATGATCGGGCAGTATGTCTACCGATACAATTTCGCAATTTTTATAGATTTCTTTAAGTACTTTGCTAAAGGAGGCTGTCCCCGAGAATAACTCCAAGACACGTTTCGGTGTCATAATTAGAGATTGATATATATAGTAAATTAAATCTCACTTTATGACAACTTATAAAATGCACGAAATGACTTAGACTCTATGGTTGACTTGGAAGAATAAACTCGTTAAAATTTCTCCGAAACATGCTTGGATGACAATCTTTCTTTGCAAGGTCAATAAATAGAAAGTCATATCTATCTTGGACTGCTTGATTGAAGACATCATAAAATTCTTCGGGGGAAACCTCACCGCCTAATTCTGAACTTATCTGTTTTAGCTCATCTTGATTTTTTGTCTTCATAAGTAGGATGTGGGTAAGGTTCGATCGTATAGCACGTTGTAGTCCCGCCCCATTGCTCGTGTATGCTTGTGTGGCGAAAAGCAGTGAGCAGCCGATCGAGCCAATATTCTTCGTTTTACCTTTATGTCGATGACTGATAACGAAACGGCCCAATCCCGATTTGGGCCTGAACACGGGTGAGTCTAAACAATCATCGAAGAATATTGCTACAGATGGTGGTCTATTGGTAACCTTGTATTTGTATTGTGGTGGTGCAATGTTATCGTTTTCGTCGGCAAACTCCAAAAGTAAATCAGCGGGTATTTCGTACACACTCATTTCACTCTTGTGTAACATGTCCATGAGTCTTTTATAACGTTTTGTTTTTTCAACATATGATTCATATTCAAGGGCTTCTTCATCTAAAATGTTTTCAATCTGAGGTATCACGTCTATCTCCGGTTCAAGGACATCACTCTCGTCTAAAGGAAGGTCTTCAAAATAGTGTTTGTTATTCTCATATGTCGGCGACACCAATATAATTCTCTCCAATGCATTGTTATATTGCATTAACCGTAGTAAATGAGTAAGGCTTGTTGTTTTAGCACCACCGCGTTTGGAATTTGCAAGTGTTACCATCGGTAATTGAATAAAGTCGTCCGGAGTCTCGATCGGAAAAGCACTCTTCTTCGGAATCTTAATATTGTAATTCTTATCTTTCAGTCTTTGGAACTGCATATACTATAACGATAGAAATAGACTAGAGTAAGCCTTATCATAACCCGGGTCCATTTCCGCGTCTTTCTTACGAGGTGGTTGTGATTGCGATTCAACTCGGCTTTGCTTTCGTCTAGTAGACTTCCTAACGATCACTTCAGGCTCTTCTTCCGATTGAGAGCTATCAGATTCAACGATGACTACCTGCTTTTTCGGTTTCTTCTTAGGGGCTTTTGGTTTCTTGACAACGATATGTTCCACTTCTGGTTCGGGTTCGGGTTCGGAATCTGCCTGTGGTTCCGGTATAGGTGCTTTCGTCGTAGCTTTCTTGATGGTTTCTTGTGCGTCGGCAACTTTTTGAGATTCCTTAAGTTGTTCGGCCATCTTGACATCTTGTTTTTGTTTGGCTTTGGCTTGGCGAGTGGCAAGAGCTTTCTCTCTCATCAATCGTAGGCGTTCAAGTGTATCTGGGTCGGTAATTTTCTGACCTTTAACTGGCATTAAGTAACTATAAGATACCCTAAGAAATAAAATTTCTTGATCTGACCTAAGACAATCGCTAATACGTTAAATGTTGTCAATATTGAATTATATTATATATATTACTGATCGGGAAACATTTTGCGTGATTTTATATTAGTATAGTATATACATGACCAAGGAGGCTTGGATTACAAAACTAAGGCAATGTGCTCAAGAATATAGACAAGAACACGGAATCAAAAAGAAGGGTAAGATGACACAAGGAGATAAATTGAAAAGCTTGCGTGGTCGTCCGGTCGTTAAAAAGCCGAAGGCAAAAAGTAGAACCGCCTTAGACCATGGTACTCCATCAGGACAACCGGTGTATCAACAGCCCGTCAAAGATGCTGCTTTGCCGACCAAAGCACCTCGTAGGATAGCTCCTATCATGGTAGCACCTTTAGACCAAACAAGCATTGGCACAATAACGGGTGACTCAGTATTTCAACGACCTACCGAAGAGTACACCGGTGTTTCAAATTATCGAAAAGCCATTGATGATATTGAGAAACGTATAAAAATGAAAAAACAAATGAAAAAACAAATGAAAAAAAGTCGCGGTGATGCCACAAAAATATAATTTATATAGTATAGGAAGATGCCCCCTAAATTGAGAAAGCAAAATCCTGAGGCACGCCATAAGCTCACTGCTGCAGATTGGGAAGACTTACAAAGTAAAAATTTAAGTGGTGACGATCGGACGAAAGCCATACGTGATTACAAGAAGAAGTATCGGAAATCAAAAGAGAAGGTTGAGAAAGTTACAAGACGACAATGGACCAAGATAGGTAAAAAGCCTGCTAAAGAACAAAATAGACTTGATGAAATCAATAAGTATACCGTCGGAGATTCTAAAAGACATATCAAGAAATTCAGTACCGATGTTGAAAAACTTAAGGTTCCCTTTACAACGTTTCTTGAAAGAGCTGGTCCCGATGGTAGCAGTTTAAACTATTGGTTACCTGATAAATCAAAAGGAACTCAACAAATTTCGATGAGAGCTGTGTTCGAGGATGGGACCACATCCAAGTGGGTCAAAGGTTCAGATCGCCAAGATGTGATGACGAAATTTGAAGAGATGCTGCAAAGTCCGAAGGGTGGAGATAGCAGCAAAAAGTCTGTCGAGGTTGCCAAAGATATCGAAGTTGAATATTACTCTTCCAAACCACCAGAAGGTAAAGGTAGCAAATGTACGGCAGCTCCCAAGAATGGTGTAGAATTACGATTGAAACAATGTGTGATTAAGATAGAATCTAAAAACAATTGTGGTATTAAATCTTTGGAACTCTTACATAGGAAACGAAAATTAGATAAGATGTTGAGTGATAATCTCATAAAAAAGAATCAATATGAAAACAAATGGAAGCAACTCAAAAGAGATGCAAGCAATCATAAAGGGAATATTACAACGATATCTAATCAGCTGCGTTTGAAATTGTTTCCGAAAATGGATCAAAATGGAATCAATATAGAAGACTTTTCTATTTTAGAAAAACATTATGAAACTAATATATTTGTGTGGGGTATCACTGAAAGACTTGGTGGTGATCCAATCATGTATTACCCGCCGTACTTTAACGAACACAATGACTATTCAAGTTATAATGATAGTTATCACATACTCTTACATGACAATCACTATGAACCGATTACAAGGATTGATTGCTTCAAAGGCAAGACCTATAGACCATCATGTTCTCAATGCAAGTCTCAGAAATGCATCTTTGCAAACAAGGATACACGATTGTCATCAGGCAATAAACAATGGCATCATTGTGAGATATGCAATCGTAAGTTTATGAATGAAGAGTGTTATGATCTTCATAAGGAATTGGTGACCTGTGCTAATGTACACAAATGTAAATTATGTAATGTTATCTTTAATTCTAAAGAGAAACATATATGTGGATACAAGTCATGTCCTAATTGTAAGATCGTTTGTAATCTGCATGAGCACAAGTGTTACATGACCAAGGTTGAGCCGAAATCCATATTGGACTATAAAACCATTGTTTGTTTTGATTTTGAAACAATGAATGACAACGGCAGATTGATTGTTAATCATTGCGAGAGCCAATATCACGACGGTTCGTTTGTCATTCACAAAACAATAGATGACTTTCTGGAATGGGTATATTTGAAAAAACATGATAATCATACCTTCGTCGCCCATTGCGGGAGTCGCTTCGATTTCCGATTAATAGTAGAACATATCATCAATGTCCAAAGAAAGCCTCCACAAGATATATTATATACTGGTGCCGACATTCTATGTATGAAAGTTGGAAACGTGAGGTTCATTGACTCATATATGTTTATGTCAAGACCATTACATGCTCTTCCGGAAATGTTCGGCTTTGAACATGAAATCACGAAGGGATATTATCCACATCTTTTCAATACAAAAGAGAACGAACACTACATGGGTCTTTATCCCGATATCAAATATTACAATCCAGAAATCTTACAACCCGAAGCTTATACAAAGTTATATCATTGGTGGTTTGAGAAAAAGAGTAAATGTTGTATTTTTGAACATCCAAAAGAGCTTGCGAGATATTGTCACGATGATGTTACGATTCTTCGTCGAGCTGTCTTCGCTTTCAGAGATTGTTTTCTGAAGATTACCGATAACAAGTTTGATCCATTCAGTTATTTGACATTAGCTCAATTGGCTGTCAACATATGGCGACATGAGTGTATGCCTGAGAATTCTGTGGGTATCCTTCAATCATTGACCAAATCTCAAAATGCATCGATTAAAGAGAATCAATGGTTGGATTATATAGTTCATACAACGTCGGCGAAGCTTGTTATAGATTTGGATGGTAAACGAAACTATAAACTCAAAGATTTACACATATATGTAGATGGATTTGATAAGAACACAAACACCGTATATGAATTTCTTGGTAGTTGGTTTCACGCCGATTTGAAGAAATATCACAAAGATGATATTCAGTATCAACAGGGTCGGAGATCGGGCATGACATTTGGCGAAGTTAATCGACAAACCATGAAACGATTAGAGGACATCAAGGCAGCTGGCTACAATCTTGTATATATATGGGAATCGGACTGGGATTCACAAGTGGCTCAATTGAAAACTTCACATGTTGGAAATGCATTCTTAGATAGACAAATTTTAGCTTCTCCCATTCATGATAGAGACTCCTATCATGGTGCAAGAGTTGATTTAGGAAAGTTGTTTTATAAATGCAAAGACAATGAATATATCAGATATCAAGACTTCAACTCTATGTATCCTTCAGTAATGAAGACCAAGCGGTTCCCGAAAGGACACCCGGAGATCATTAGAGATGTTAAATCCCTTGATATTCATGGATACTTTGGATTGATTAAATGTAAGATACTACCAAATAAACATTTGAAGTTTGGTGTGTTACCGCACGTTACCAACAAATTGATCTTTCCGTTGTATGAAATGGTCGGAACATGGACCACGGTGGAATTGGAGAAGGCTATTGAAAAGGGATATAAGATTCTTGACATCTATGAAATTAAACATTGGAAGGAGACTACAACTGATTTGTTCGGTGCTTACATTGATAAGTTTTTAAAACTCAAGACCGAGTCGTCAGGGCCACCTGATGGTGACATAGATACATTCATAAAAGACTTTGAATTTCATGAAGGTATCAAGTTAGACAAACGAAACATCAAATACAATCCAGGTATGAGACAAGTTGCTAAAGACATGCAAAATATATTATATGGAAAACTCGGTGAACGATCAAACAAATCTAAAAGTAAGGTCATTCAAAATCCAGGTGAGTTCTACAATACAATCAGTAATAAGAGGTACGATTGTAAATATGAGTTTATTGGATCTGAAGAGAATGAGATGGTATTGATGAATTTTACCGAGAATTCTGATGTGTATGCCGACACACGGTTTTCAACGAACGAGGTGTTGGCCGCGTTCATAACCAGCTATGGACGATTGAAATTGTACGAGCTGATAGAAGCCACCGGGTTCTCAAACGTATTATACTTTGATACTGATTCCATTATATATATAGAAACTCAAGAGAACCATCATATATATCACGGGACTGGTTATAGACAGCCATGGTTAGGTTATCTTAAGTGTGAGCTTCAAGGATTGGAAAAAGAACATGGTAAGTGTATTGAATTCCTGAGCACTGGACCAAAGTCATACAGCCTGAAGTTCGCCGATGAATATTGTATGACCAAGATAAAAGGTTTCTCTTTGAGTACTGAAAACTTAGAACATATCAATCATGATGTTATGAAAAATATGATTCTAAATCAAAGGAACGACCCAGTCAAAATGAGTAATCTTGTTATCAGACATCAATCAAAAAGCAACAATCACAGATTGTTGCCATTAGGTCTAGAAGTCAGATCGGAATCCAAGACATTTAACTTCAGTTATGACAAAGGAAACATTGATTGGACGACATGGGACATTTTACCATTGTCATAAAGTGGGGATTGATTTTACTATAATAATGATTTTCTAATTGTGACACACTTGTTTTTGTCAGAAACTGAGAATTGTATATATAGTAATTGTAAGTTTCACTTTGTGACACCCTACCATAATAATCGATCTGCATAGTATCCATTGCTACCGACGACATTGCGGTCTTTCTTGTGTCTAATTTTGTACAACCGACGTCGTTCATCGGCATACTCTTTACCCTTAGTGGCCATGTATGTAGGGTAATCAGAAGCACCTCGCTGTCCGACCTGAGCGATCAATTTACCATCCTTGAAAACATCAATCTTTTTGCTTTGATTATTTGATGGGCTGATCTTAACACCGAGTCTCCGTGCTTGACTTTTTGTGTAAGCTTTGATTTGATAAGTCATTGTATACTATATGTAAGACTATATTATATAGTATGACAAGTAAACCAATATCTGAGAGTAGACTCCAAGAATTATATCTGGACCCGAAGATCGGAATGAGCGGTGCCAATGCATTCACCAAAAAGCTTAAGGCACAAGGTTATAAAGTCACAGAGTCTCAGGTCAAATCTGCTATTTCCAAGACTGAGACATCACAAGTTTTGGCACAACCTAAAAGGGTATCTCGTAAGGATTATTTTCCAATCTACGCACCTGTTGGGAAAAACAGCATCCAAGCCGATCTCGCGTTTCTGCCAAAAGAAAAGTCGGTGAACAAAGGGAACGCCGTGATTCTGACTGCGATTAACATTAACACAAACAAAGCTTATGCCATTCCATTAAAAAGTAAAACGGTGAGGGATAAAAACAATAAAAGATCGGAGGACACTACATGTATGGATCGTAGGGGTGGCATATGTCAATGGATGACATATGTGGTCTATGGTCTATGGTCTATGGTTTGTGTCAACATATATTTATGGTAATCTTATGTATATTATGTGTATGTCATATGTATATTTTATGTAAAGTCTATGGTCTATGGTCTACGGTTTATATAAAGATATTTATTGTATATTATATGTTAGATATATGTAAGATATATGTTTGATATATGTAAGTCTACAGTCTACGGTCTACGGTTTACATAAACATATTTCTTGTATATTTATGTATATCATATTGTCGATCTACTGATGTAAACACCACTAAGTCATTTTTATTTCTTTTCGTATCTTATGATGACCCAGTTATTCCACGCAGACTGTTTCGATGTATTCCCAAATATCGACACACACTCAGTTGATTTAGTGATACTTGATCTCCCATATAATCAAACAGCTTGTAAGTTCGATAAAAATAAAGTAGACTTAGATAAGTTATGGAAAGAATTAAAAAGAATCGGAAAACCAAAAGCTGCGTACATATTCTTTTGCACGACACGTTTCGGTCATGAACTAATATCAAGTAATAAACCATATTTCCGACGTGATCTTTGTTACGTTAAGTCCATGTCGACTCTCTTTTATCACGCAAATTATCAAGAGCTAAGAGCACACGAAATGATCTACATATTTGCAAAAGGTCGGACTACATATAATCCTCAAAAGACTGACGGTCAACCTTATACACGTGTTCCCGGTCGACGCACAGAACTCTACGCAGGACAATCACCGAGAGTAAATACCCAAAACACAGATGGAAAACGATTTCCTCGATCTGTTATACATATTGACAAAAGTAATTACAAGTCTACACACCCGACAGCAAAGCCATATGATATCATGCAATACATAATAAGAACTTATTCAAATGAAAATGATACAGTATTAGACCCTTTTATGGGTACTGGGAGTTCAGCTCAAGTCTGTTTAGATCATTCACGCAGATATATAGGGATTGAAAAAGATCATAGATATTATCAGATAGCAAAAGAAATAACTGAAAGCTAGCAAGTTATTATGCAATGATCTATGCAATAATATGTGAAGTGCTTTATGATATAATATCATGCAGGATACATCGTATTATCACTTTACAGGTATGCTCGGGTGTTTGTGTGACTTTGAATGTTCGGAATGCTCGGTCAGGCAAGCAGTCTGATACAAGAAACTAAAAGACAACTTTCACTGAGCAGACTAAAAACACATATTAAAAGTGAAAAATACCAAAACATATTAGGCTCTTGGCCTCTCGAATGTTTGAAACCTAAGCAAGGGGCTCGTCATCCGAACACTCGGAGTCCACTTCCTCCTGCTCCCTAGCAGCACTTTCAGTCTGTGGGATTTTAACTCGCACCGAACCAGTATCAAAAGAAATAAAGTCTTCTTCCACCAACCTACGGAAAAACAAAAGGTACCTGGCGGATTCCAAGTCAAGAGTCTGACCCTGCAGTAAGTGAGCCTCCTGGTTCAGCAGACGCTTTTCCGTACGGCGAATTGCTTTTACCGTCTCGACTTTGGGCACAGCTGATGGAATACGCATCTCCATATCAGAAACTGAACGACGAATGTGGGCCACCTCAGATCGATACAACTGAAGCTCCTTTCGCAGAGCCTGCACCTCATCCGAATCTGCGGCAGCGGGTGAAGCAGACTGCCCACGTGCAGCTTGTAGCACACGTTGCACAAACTGACCAGCAAACTCAGGAGATGCGAAATAAGTACAAAGTTCTTTCTTCACTGTACTCACGGCGGTTGCCAACTCCTTTCGAAACGTGGCATAAGTGTTACCACTAAGGTTCTTAATTCTGCTATCGACACTTTTTTCAGTAGCCCAAGGACCACCGTTCCGCCAGGCAGGCCACGATGCGGGCCCGTTGTCGTCTATCCACTCCTCCCACTCGTCGCCTTTGGCGACAACGCCTTTAGCGTAAGACATTATACCTGCACGCCAAGCACAACACACGATGCGAAAGTCACAACGTGAACATGCGAAACGTGATGCGAAGCTAAGAACTGAAGTGCGAAACGTGATGCGAAACTAAGAACTGAAAATGCGGAAGGGACTTACCTTAAATTAAGTCTTGGGAAGCTTCGCAGGACGCTGTCCGAGTCCAATGAGTTCAGCCGCACGTTCTACAGCAGTCTTCTGCACAGGTGGCAGCAAAACTTCCGCGTCCATCAAGTTTGGGATAGGTTGGGGACTAGGAGTGGGTATCAAAGGAGCTGTGGGCACTGGGAGGCCTTCGACTGGAGCTGAGTGCGGATCAAACTTAGCTAAAAGAGCTAGCAGCTCCTCCTTTGTCAACTGAGATGCGACAGCTTTTTTCTGCTCTTCTCGCACGTTCTTTTCCGTGATGCGACGAGACCCAACAAGATACTTTCCTTCTAAGTTAGTTCTCCACTCATACTCAGTCTCCTTAGATTCTGTATCGCAACTATGGTAAACGTGCGCCCATAACTCCTCAGAGTCTGACAACTGACCAACAGGTGCACACTCTACTTCTTTGACCATAGATATCTTGCACCCTCGACGCTCACTTTCCAACAAAATTCGCTTTTTTCCTTTCTTACAAATTTCCTTTTTCAGGTAAGCCCTTTCGCTAGTAGACGACCCTTGACCTTCGAATGTGGGCTCAGGCACGTCGTGTCGAACTATGTTTGTTGTCGCGTCAACCAGATCAGGTTCAGCCTCAGCGAGCTCAAATGCTTCCTCGTAATAGTCAATGCACTGTGATTCTGCCATGGTACTTTCACGAAAAGAATGATACAATGATATGATATATCGAAGCAACAGAGACGAGCGAAAGCAGGGATCAATAATACCTGTTGACGGCTGCAACGTTTATGGAGTTGCGAAGTCTTTAAATTAATTACCGTTCATGTCATCGCACGTTATGCCAAGTGTACTGATTAGATATTATCAGATATATGTGGCAAGTTCCTGCCAGCTGTCTCGAAAGCACTGGCGCTTTAGGCTCAATGTAACGACCGACTTCCAAAAAAGTGTATGACGGTAATATATAAATCAGTCATAGTCTTTTCTACGTTACCTGGCTTCAAAAAGGTGTATGACGTTCTTATATAAACTGGTCATAGTCTTTTTTACGTTACCTGGCTTCAAAAAAGTGTATGACGTTCTTATATAAACTGGTCATAGTCTTTTCTACGTTACCTGGCTTCAAAAAAGACTATGACATTTTTATATAAACTGGTCATAGTCTTTTCTACGTTACCTGGCTTCAAGAAAGACTATGACATTTTTATATAAACTGGTCATAGTCTTTTTAGCGGGTCATGCCTTTAAAAAAGACTATGACGCGTTTATACGCGAAATTCACTGGAACTCTATGACGTAATAACTTCGAAAGCGTTCCTGCGTCCGAGGAGCATTTGAAATTATACACAGATTCCGCACAGACCTTCGATATTATTTAATCGAACGATTACAAAATACTTTAATCTGAAACCGTCGACCCACGACCCACGACCCACTGTCCAGGGGGGTCTGCGATCTGAAATCAAACCCAAGTAAAAGTGCGTTTTTGGCTTTTCAGACTCAGAAAATATTCTTTAGACCCACTTTGCGTCATGGGTTCATTGAATAATATCTAACGTACACTATGAAGTGTTTCGAGAGTGATAACGCAAATAATCCACTTAAAGACTCGATATCTAACGAGTATAATACAAACATGCCTAAGTCAACAAATATCACTAACATTGAATTCTACGATCAAGAGAAGGTTGAGAAGCTCATATACGAAGGAAACATTTCAGATTTTACTTTCTCTATCTCTAGGAATGAATCAATTACGACAAATTCCAAAAAACAAATGAAAAATTTACTATTGAAGCTTGAAAATTCCAACGATGGAAAAGTAGAGGTCAAATATAAACCATCTCGATGTGGTCGGTATTATGCTCAAACCGACATCTCAACCTACCAAGGTATGCCTCGAGAAATAAGAGCATATCTTGCCAAAGACATTTATCATGATATCGATATTAAGAATTGTGCATACACCATCGTCAAGATATTGTGTGGTGATGCTTCAACACCAAATTTGGATGAATATTTGAAAGATCGAGAGTCGATTATAGAAAACCTTATGAAAGCCTACAATTGTGACAAAGATTTGATTAAGAATCTATTTACCGCTAAGCTTTTTGGTCAAGTACAAAAAACTTGGCATGAAAAAAATAATGTTCCTACAAACGATATCGATATAAAAAATACCTTTGGAGCAAAGCTTTCCCAAGAACTTAGGTACACGATATTGCCTCATCTCAAAGTCTCTTCGGGTAGTGAGTTGTCAAGACTTGTATTCTCGAAGGAATGTGAAATATTAATGGTCATCAAGAAACACTTGGAGGACGAGGGGCATGATATAGGGTCATTAATATTTGATGGATTATTGCTTAGAAAATCTGAGGAGAATATTGACGATATTATTTACTCATGTGAGAAAGCAATTGTTGAACACTTCGGTGTTGAATACTCAAGAATCAAACTCATTGTTAAACCTTTTGAGGAGTGTAGTGATCTTGAGGCGAAATTGGAAAAGGCATGGTCAAATAGGGACACCGCCATGCCGACAACAACAATTCCGATGACCGATAAAGATGCCGCTCATGTCTTTTTGAGATATCACAAAGACAAATTGAAGTTTTGTGAGGACACCTTTTATATCTACGATGAAGGTGTATGGTACAAGGATGACAAGTATCATTCAAGATTGTTTAAATTATGTGATGGAATTGAGGAGGAGTTGAAAGGCGGTCCAAGAATGACAACCGCTTGGGGTGAAGATTTAGGTCCCTTCAACCGACTTGCAATGATGTTACCCAGATTTGTAAGACAAGACAATTGGTACAAAAAGACTTTCAAAAGTGGAGTGGGTATGATACATTTTAACAACGGCATATATAACATGACCACCGGTACACTACAAGATTTTGATCCAAGCATTGTGTCATTTCATAAACTAGATTATGATTTTCCGGACTTGAGCAAAGTAGACCCAAAAGTGGAACAAGAGGTTTATTCAAATATATTTGAAAACCCACATCCAAATGTAGATCATCGGAACTACATAATCCAATCCTTAGCCATGGCATTGGGAGGACATCTCTTGAAAGAAAAGAAGTTCTTTATCCATGTCGGAGAATCCAATGCCGGAAAGGGTGTGTTATGCAATTTCCTAGAAAACACGTTTGGGGATTATATAGGACACATGTGTGGTGAAAACTTGGTGTATAGCAAAGGAGGCGAGCCAGCAAAAAAACAATCTTGGCTTGTGGACTTCATTGGAAAGAGAATTGTGTTATCAAACGAAATGAAGATGCAAAGCCCTTTGGATGGAAATATGATAAAGATTGCGGCATCGGGTGGTGATAAGGTCGTTGGTCGAAAGAATTATCAAAATGAAATGTCGTTTTACTTATTGACATCGTGTTTCTTGATGTGTAATGATATACCGGTCATAGAACCGACGGACGACGCGGTAAAGAATCGAGTGAGGATCTCTCAATGGAATGTGCAATTTGTAGAGAAAGAAAAGGTGAATGGCAAGACACGATTGTTGAGGGACGATGAAATCAAAGACAAGATCGATACCATCGAGTGGCAGCATGCATTTCTTAAAATATTGTTTGAAGCTTACAAAGAATATGCACGACATGGCCTAATAGAGCCTAAAGACATGATGGAGATCAGAGACACATGGTTGGGAGGTTCGAGCATAGAGAAATTATTGTTTGAAGAGTTTGAGGCAGTCGAAAATGTCCGAGAGGCATCTCAAAGAGTCGAGAATGAGGACTATGTCAAATTTAGTAGGATATATAATACATTGAAGAGAATGGAGGGCTTTGGAAATATGTCACAAACAAAATTAGGAAGAGAACTTACAAAGATGGGATTTGATAATTGGCAAAAGAAGATAGACAAATGTGGTGTTGCTTGTCGTGTAGGATTGAAACCAAAGAGCCGCGAGGAATATGGTAATATGATTCTCTAAGTCTACGGTCTATGGTCTACGGTTTGTGTAAACAATTATAATTCAAACAATTAATGCATATGATCATCAACAATCATATTAGTCTACGGTCTATGGTCTACGGTTTGTGTAAACAATTGTAAATCATGTGTGTTGGTCATGGGTCATCGTATGTTAATAAGATTTTCAATAATTCAAATGGGATACAATATGCATCCTCTAAAGATTGTCCCGTGCTATGAGAGGCACATGAGGATTGAGTTCTTTGAGCAGTCTTCATATGTCTTCCATGTATTTGCTTATGTATACAAGGAGTCTCTCTACTACAGTTCTTTAAGTATACATTAGGTTTATTAGTCCATATATTAGTCTGTTTTCTATACTCCTTTCCATACATGCAATAAGAACATGTATACATATATTTATTGATATCTTTCATTATCTCTCGATGTTTAAGCAATCCTCCGTCTGAAGGATTCTCTATATACCAATAAGTAGGTTTATAGTATTCTATGATCTCTAATGTTCTCTTTACTATGTTATCAGCCAATTCAAGATTTCTTACTCCTTTGCGTTTTGCTTTAGAATACTCTACACAGGGAGGTGATCCCCAAATTATGTCAAAGTGTCTTTCGGGATACATCCTATAATTCCATTGAAGTATGTCTACAGCATGTGTAGGATTATATTTATGATGAATGTCAAGAGAGATTATATCAATATCAGTATATATATGTCTCAATGCTTTACCAACTGAAGATGTACCGCAAAATAATTCTAATACTCTCATTTGTATATAATATCTTTATAGAAACTGTAGACCATAGACCATAGACCATAGACCGAAATAATCCACTTAAAGACCAATAATACTTAAGGTAGAACAAACAACATACTAACTTGAATACTCGCTATTGCAATTATGCCCAACTATCTTCTTTGGAAAAGCGACGAAGACATCAAAGTAAAGGTGGTGACCGATGTCGAAATTGGACGGAAGCCGATGAGATATGTATATATACATAACGTAAAAGACAACACTTATCTTAGTGCTCATCGTGATCGCAAACACTTATATTGGTCGGAGAACAAGTCTACTTGGGAGACTTGGACCATTACTAAAGATCTGTACTTCAGGTCGTGTCATCGGACCTATATCCACTTTGACGAGGATCCTAGAAAATATTGGCAATGCCATGAAAAGATACCAACCGCTGTCCGATGTGATAAAGAGCATATAATCGTTGAAGAGCAAGTGACCTCGACATTGGTAAGCGAGGATGAAAAGGCAAGAGATCTCATGAAAAATATTGAAGAGATTCTCGATAATGTCAATATGGATAAGCAATATAGAGATAAGACCAAAAAACTTAGATTCAATCTAGAATGGGCATTTTTACTTGGGCACACGACGGGAGCATTGGGCAGTGGTGGCTTTCACACACCTCACAATATCTCATCCAAGAAAGGAAAGGGTGTATGTGTGACACCGGTTGAGGACCGAAAACTCCCAAAATGGAAACAACACTTATGGAGATTGTCAAATGAATTAATAAGCATGGTTGACAAAGATTTTGCGGAGGGAGAGTATGTTGTGAACTATTCTAAGATGACAACCGGAGACCACTATGTGAGAAAGCATGTAGACAAGGATGATGTGAGCTTTCAATATGCATTGGCTCTTGGAGATTACACCGGAGCTGCCTTGAGATGTTACGACAAAAATGACAATGTCATTGGAGATTACGACTATCACAATAAAATCTTGAAGATGGATGGTAGGTTACCTCATGAAGTGATACTAGATGACTTTCGAGGTAATAGGTACTGTGTGATATGGTTTAAGTCGTATGATCATCGAAAGCCTGTGGTAGATCCAATATATGATACACCCCATTATGTGTAAATACTTTTAAAACAAACCATAGACCATAGACCACAACCCATTAAGTCTAACTAGTTTAAAGAAATCGATTCTTCATAATGCATGAAGATAGATACACATGCCCTTATGTTGCACATGGTTCAAGAGCTATGTTCCGATTTTGATATGAAAACTCGTGAAGATTGCAATTGGTTTACTTCGATGCACATGAATTTTTTAGATGATCATTACGACATAGACTTCAACGATAAAAATTATGGCATAGTTGTTAGACATGTTAAGCGTGCAATCAAAGTCAGAAAAATACGACAAGATAAAGAGGAAATGCATAAGAGAATACAACAATTGCAAACGAAGATGCTCGAAGAAATAAGAATGGAAATAGAAAGTCTAATTAAAGAAATTATTATGGAGACGCTACCTGATGATGATTAGGAACAATCCACTGATTAAAATTTCTACGGAACATACTCAAGTGACTCGGTTTTTTATGGAGGTCGACAAAAAGAAAATCGTGAGGCCCTTGTATAGCCTAGTTGTACACCGAGTTGAATTCCTCAATGGGAATTTCACCACCAACCTCCTCGCCGATCTTATCGATCTCTTTTTGATTCTTGTTGCGGAACACTAACATGTGGGTCAGATTTCCTCTAATTGATTTTAGCAAGCCTCCTGAACTGCTCGTGTAGTTTTGAGTTGCAAATAGCAATGTCACTCCAAGGGCACCGTCCTTTAGTTTCCCAAGATGTCTATGTTTGATAACCATATTGCTTAGCTTACTCGATGGTCTCATCAGATCGGTGTCTTGGGTGTCATCAAAGAAGGCGGCGATCACGGGCCGCTTTCCCCCGTACTTGTGGCTGGGAGGGAGAATATTTCCATTCTCGTCCCCAAATTCCAATAGCAATTCACCCGGAATCTCATACACACTTATGTTATGATTGTTTAACATTTTCATTAACTTCTTATACCGTTCTAGCTTCTCTTGATATTCATCATACTCTTGAGCTTCGGTATCGAGGATACCTTCAATCTGTTGCGGGACATTGACGGTAGGCTCTAATACATCGCCTTCATCAAGCGGTAAGTCTTTGTAATAATGCATATTGTTATGATAAGTTGGACTTACAAGAATAAGTCTGTCTAAAGCATTGTTTTGTTTCATTAATCGTAATAGGTGTGTAAGACTACAAGATTTCCCGGTCCCACGTTTCGCACACGCCAAGATAACCCCGTGCAATTGAATAAAATCATCGGGTGTCGGTATGCTAAAGGCCCCATTCTTCGGTACTTGAATATCATATGATCTATCTTTCAGTCTTTGGAACTGCATATACTATAACGATAGAAATAGAGATGAGTACGTCTTGTCATAACCCGGGTCCATTTCCGCGTCTTTCTTGCGAGGTGGTGGTGATTCCGATGCAACTCGGCTTTGTTTACGTCTAGTAGACTTTCTAACAATCACCTCCGGTTCTTCTTCCGAGTCAGAGCTATCAGATTCAACGATAACTACTTGTTTCTTTTTCGGTTTCGAAGTCTTTGGCTTCTTTTTGTGCACTTTCTCGGGTTCCTCTTTAAATTCAGGCTCGTGATCGTCAGGTTCGGTTGTTGTACGTTTTGAGGTCGCTTGTTTGATCTTTTCTTGGGCTTCCGTCACTTTCTCCTTCTCTTTAAGCTGCTCAGCCATCTTGATATTTTGTTTCTCTTGAGCCTTTTTGCGTCTCGCTTCGATAGCTTTCGTTCTCATTTGTGCTAATCTTTCAAGAACAACAGGGTCTTGGATCTTCTGTCCCTTAGTCGGCATAAGTCAATATAAGATACGGTAAGAAAATAAATGTCCCTATATGACTCAGTGGTCGGTGGTCTATGGTCTATGGTTTGTTAAAACAGTTTTCAAATAATCCACATAAAGACCACTGATGTGTAAGATACAACAAACGAGACAAAGTACAATATGACTACTACTACTTTCTCTCATTTGCCTATGGATATTCAAGAGATGATTTACAATATGGTATATACCATGGAACTCCAAGACCATAAAGAAAAATGTCAAGGTGTGTTGGAGGAGATGAAAGATATGTGCGAAGATCAAGAGATGGAAACCTCGTGTGATGTATGTAATGATGAATTTGTCATGAGAGGAATTGAGGTAAAATGTGCACCGGACGAAGAGGGATTTGATTCTAAAACAGTATTCTTCAACACAAAAATATGTTCGTTATGTCATCATGTAACGTGTGAGACATGTTGCAACAAAGTAGAATATACTCATAATCATTCCGCTTGTATGGAACACCTAAGGTTGACTAATCACTTTGTATACTCACAATATGTAAGAGAAAATTAAATACTTTCCCTACAAACCATAGACCATAGACCACCGACCCAAATATGCATACGCGGTAGTAACGTTTGATTTAAAGAATTACTTCGTTATATATTATAGACACATTTATAATGTTGCTTAAGGTTGAGTCTAAGAATGGAAATGTTTATTACAAGAAGCCCGATGAATTGAACCGACACGATTATAAAATCCATTACGAAAAAAATCGTCACCACATTCAACGGAAACAAGTACTTCGTAAGATCATTCAAGGTAAAAATGTCACAAACAATACCTTAGAGAAATATGAAATCAAACCAATCGACATACTCAACTTAGTGCATGATATGTGTGTGAAGTTTCCTGACAACATCGATGCATATGTGTTGGCACACCAGAAGTATATGCAAAAATCCACTTAAAGCCATTTTTAGTTAGATATATGAATGGAAAGTTCGGTCGACGCAAGTGCAAAAATAAAATCTAACGCTAATATAAGTATGCCACCAAAATCCAAATCCAAATCGGAGCTTAGACATAAACTTTCGACAACTGATTGGGATGCCTTAGAGAAAAGAAATCTGAATCCTGAAGACCGATTGAAAGCTATCAATGAATACAAGAAGGCCTATCGGAAGTCCAAGGTGAAAGTCGAAAAAGTAACAAGAAAACAATGGATAAAGGAGGGGAAATTGCCCGGCAAAGAAACACAACGACAAGCTCTAATCGACAAGTATAAGGTGGATGGTTCGAAGAAACATATTAAAATTCACAACACCGATGTAGAGAAACTGAGAGTTCCATTTGATGTTTTTTTGTCGAAAGGTGCAGGCCTTGGAAAAGGAGAAGATAAAGGCAATAGTCTGAATTTTTGGTTGCCAACACATGATGCAAAGTTTGGAGCGTTAGAGCAAATCGCAATGAGGGCTGTTTTCGAGGATGACACGACCAGCAAATGGGTTAAGGGGTCAAACCGTTTACAAGTGCTGAAAGAGTTTAATGAAATGTTGCAAAGTCCTAAGGGTGAAAGTTCTACTAAAAAGGCGGCTGATTATGTAAAAGATGTAGAAGTCGATCATTATGTCGCAAGAGCTCCGGAAGGCAAAGGCTCCAATTGTAACCCAGCTCCAAAAAACATTGAAGAATTGCGGAACAACAAACAATGTTCAGTGGAGGTAAAGTCGAAAACTAATTGTGGCATAATGTCTCTTGAGCTGTTAGATAGACATCGCAAATTAAAGGAGATGGTCAATAACAAAACAATAAGTAACAAACAACTTGAGTCGAGATGGAAACAATTAAAGCAAGATGCTAAGCACGATAAAGGAAGTCTTACAAAACATACCAACCAATTAAGGAATACTTTGTTTCCGAACAAATTGAAGGATGAAGGTATCTTGATTACCGAAATCCATGTGTTAGAAAAACACTATAAACGAAATATATATGTTTGGGGAATGAGCGAAGCATTGGGTGGTCATAACCCGCAATACTATCCACCTTACTTCACCGAAACAAACGAGTATACTAGCTATCATGAATCATTTCATCTTGTTTTGTATGACCATCATTATGACCCCATCACAAACATCGAGGCTTTCCATTGTTATAAATATCAGCCACATTGCACACAATGCAAGTCGAAAACCTGCATATTTGCCGACAAAGCAGAACGTGACCGCAAAGGGAATAAATGTTGGCATTATTGCACCGATTGCAATCGAAAGTTTATGAATGAAAATTGTTATAACCTGCATAAAAAGTTGGTGACATGTTCAAGGATACACAAATGCACGACATGTGACACATTGTTCGATCCTCGCGAAGAACATCGTTGTGGCTACCGTGCTTGTTTAAATTGCAATCAAGTGTGCGATCTTTATGAACACAAGTGCTACATGACAAAGGTCGAACCAAGACCAATTCTATCACCGGAGACTATCATTTGCTTTGATTTTGAACTCACCGCAGATGAGAGCAACAAATTAGTTGTTACTCGTGTCGAAAGCCAATACTTGAATGATAGCACACCAACATATCACAACAATATCAAAGACTTTGCAGATTGGGCATGTGAACACAAGAAATGCACCTTTATAGGTCATAGAGGTGCACAAGAGCATTTCAGACTTTTGTTCGAACATTTCATCAATGTGCTCAAGAGAGCACCGGGTAGTGTATTATACACAGGGGCTGATATAATGTGCATGAACATAAAGAGTATACGATTTATTGATTCCAACTTATTCATGACAGAACCGGTACACAAATTGCCATCGACATATGGTTTTAAGGTCGAACATGAAACTTCTAATGTAACAATATTACGACAAGCAGTGGCACGATTCAGAGAAATATTTTTGGGCATTAGTGATAGTAAATTTGATCCTTTTAGCTACCTTACGGAACCCCAGATGGCTATCAATATGTGGAGAAACAAATATATGCCCGAAAGAACGGTAGCCATCCTCAGCTCGTGTGCTCCAAAAACCAAAAACACATCAATAAAAGAGAATCAATGGCTCGATTACTTGGAAAATGAAGAGGGAATTCTAATGTACCGTGACCTGGATGGTAATCGAAATTACAAATTGAAGGACTTAGGTATATCAGTCGATGGTCGACGGTTTGAAACAGACAAAGACGTGTTTATGTTTTTGGGAGATTGGTTTCATGGAAATTTGAATGTGTTTCACAAAGGCGATATTCAATATGAAAGTGGTCGACACTCGGGCTTGACATTTGAAAGAGTGAATAAAAAAACCGTAAACGAGATTAAACATTTACAAAGTGCCGGGTACAATGTTACCTTCATATGGGAAAGTGATTGGGATAAGCAAGTGGCAAAACTTAAACAGACGGACAGAGGAAACATATTTCTAGAACGGCAAAATCATCTTTCACCACTTGTATATCGAGATGCTTACCACGGGGGTCGGGTTCAGATCGTACGAACATATTTCTCACCGTCTACCGATGTGCACATAAGAAAGATAGATGTCAATTCAGAGTATCCTTATGTTATGAAATATAAATTGTTTCCCGAGAGTCATCCAAAGATTATCAGAAAGTTTACAAGCACCGATATCAACAACTTCTTTGGCATTATTAAATGCAAGATACGACCACCCAAGGATATACTCATTGGTGTGTTGCCGTATAGAGACCCAAAAATTGATAAGTTGGTATTTCCAAAGTACACGATGACCGGCACATGGATTACTCCGGAAGTCAACGAAGCCATCAATATGGGATACGTTATAGAAGAGATCTACGAAGTGGCACATTGGGAAAACACGTCTCGCGATCTTTTCAAAGATTACATTGACACATTTATGAAATTGAAGGCAGAATCAAGTGGCATTGATGTATATGACGAAAGCGGGGAACCTAAAGAACCGACCGATGAAGAATTAGAGCATCGAGTTCAACAATTTCAAGAACACGAACAAGTGACTCTCAATAAGTCCAACATCAAAGACAATCCAGGCATGTATAAAGTCAGCAAGATGATGCTTGTCGCTTTAGGGGGGAAACTCGGTGAACGACAAAACAAACCAAGAACGAAGGTTATTGATAAACCCGGAGAATTCTACAACACGATTAGTAACAAACGGTATGATTGCAAGTATGAATTTGTAGGACACGAAGGAGAGGAGATGGTGTTGATGAATTTTACGGAGAATTCAAATGTATACAACGATACAAGATTTTCGACAAATGAAGCACTTGCTGCATTCATTACAGGATATGGACGACTAAAGTTGTATTCTTTGTTAAAGGCGGTGGGCTTTGAAAATGTGTTATATATGGATACTGACTCCGTTACTTACAAAGAAACGCCCGAAAACTATTATGTATATCATGGCGACAAGATCATGGGACCATGGTTTGGAATGTGTAAATGTGAATTGAAAAAACTGGAAGTAAAGCATGGAAAATGTATAGAATTTGTAGCGACCAATGACAAATCGTATAGTATGAAATTCGAAGATGGATACACATCTAGTACATTGAGTGGCTTTCCTATCAACCCTGAAAGGCGGCAAAATATCAATCATGATGTAATGAGAGATATGGTGATCGGAACAAACACACGGCCAGTGTCCATTAAAGAAAGGGTCATAAGGCATCGAAGCAAGTCACTAGGCTTAGAAACTAGAATTCAGTCCAAAACATTTAGCTACAAACCTTATAATAAAGGAGAAGAAATTGATGATTATGTTATCGTGCCTTTAGGATAAAAGATACGACAATTATATAGATGAGCAGTACTTCAAAACCCATTTCTGAAAGTAGATTGCAAGAGCTGTATCTTGACCCGTCTTTTGGTTTAAGTAGTGCTTCTGCGTTTACAAAGAAGTTAAAAGCACAAGGTTACAAGGTTACGGAATCTCAAGTCAAGAATGCCATTTCCAAAACAGAAACATCTCAAGTATTATCACAACCTAAAAGGGTATCTCGTAAGGATTACTTCCCAATATATGGACCAGCGGACAAGGTTTCTATACAAGCCGACCTGGCGTTCATACCTCGAGATAAGTCGGTAAACAAAGGTTACGCCGTAATTCTGACAGGAATCAATATCAATAGTAATAAGGCCTACGCGATTGCTTTAAAATCCAAGACTGTCAGAGATAAAAACAATAAAAGACAAGAAGATGTGGAGGGCATCGTGTTTGCCATGAGACGATTGATAAAGGAAACCAAAATGGACACACTAAGTACAGACTTGGGCAGCGAGTTTATGAACAAACCAGTTCAAGCATTGTTGAAAGAGAAAGGTATCAAACATTACACATCTCAAGCTGAGGACCACTCTCGTCAAGGGAAAATCGAGCGGTTTAACAAAACATTGAAACGGAAATTTAAATTCAACGAAGCTAGAACCGGTAAATCTAATTGGGTTGACTATTTAGATTCTATAGTCGAAAATTACAATGAAACGGTGAATCAAGGGAATATTAACGAGACTCCACCTAATGATATGACCGAAGCTACCATCCTTCGAAATGTATTATTGAAGAGAAATAAGACTGCCAAACTCTTGCAGAAATTAGACATTAAGCCAGGCGATCGAGTGAGATTACGTGTGACTAAGAAGACATTTGATAAAGAGAGTCAAACATGGTCTTCGCAGGTGTACAAAGTGCGAAGTAGAAAGGGTTTGTCGTTCGTGATAGAGGACGGTGACGGTGATACCTTAAGCCGACAATACAAACCAAGAGAATTGAAAGAGGTTCAAGGACCTGTTTCTAAACCATCCAAAGAAACTCGTGGGACCAAGACTGACAGTGAAAACAAGCAGGCCGCAAAATCTGAGCGTGCGTTGAAGAAAGAGGGTATAGAAGGTAATACTGCTTCCAAGACATCTAGAAACTATGACAACTATGAAGTTAATGTGTTCATTAGCGATAAGAAATCGCCAAACTATCAAAAGACTTTGAAAGGATATCTTAAGCTCAATCGATCAAGGAAAAGTAAACGTAAGTATCAGTTGATATTCTATGACAAATCGGAAGAGGATGAGTTCGTTGATATTCCTGACCCTGAAATTAAGTTGTTGAAAAAAAGAAAATCATAGGTAATATATATGAAACCATACTGCGGGTTTAAAGACAAACCCCCGAAAGGACGAACTCTCGGTGCCCGGAGATATTGCAAATCAAGAAATCAATTACGTCGATTTGGCCGTATAGCCATTGTCGCCCCCAATAATCATACACCAAGTAATCATGCAATCGGACCAAGTAATAGTAGATAATCTTTTTCTATATTACTTTAATGAGAACAATATTGACCGATGAGGTCAATCGACGTAATTGTATGAAAATGATGGGAATTGCCAATGGATCGAGTTCTGATACTCTGTTCCGAGGATATAGTAAACTTGCTAAAAGCAACTACGTAATAACGATGCCTTCACAAAACAGTGCGGTATTCTACAACACTCTAAGAGATTCAGGGATAAATACCAATGCATTAGTGAGAGATATTCAGGACTATAGCAGTGATATTGATACAACCATACCCAATTCTATGATGACAATAAATCCTATGTTAACAATGACACAAGATGAATATAATCAACAGACTTTAGAACGTATTGCTAAAGACGCTCAAGACCGAGACGCCATTCTCGCAGAAGCATCCAAAGACCTATTACCAGACACTCCTGAAGCTGGACCGTCAAGGAACGTTGGCCCTGGTCGAAATCTTCGTGCCGAACTTAGAGACACGATGCAGGTAAGAGAATTGTCATCACCGAGAATATTTGGTGCACAAGCATCCTCAAGGATGACAACTCGAAGTCAAGTGCCACCTTCATCACCTCTACAAAGACTCGGAAGTTTTATAACCGGAGCCGATCTTACTCCTAAATCAAAAGCTCCGTAATAGTAATGCAAGTACCTTGTAATCAAAGCTATCAATCGAACGTTTATTGTAGGCCAATAAATGAATCTTTTAAAACAGTAAGTAACTTTTTCAGAAGTAACAATAAAACTCAAGAACAATCGAACACATCTGCGGCATTAAACGTGCCTTATACACCAAATAATCAAATATTGTTTCCGAAAAGATCATTACCTATAATGAACACCCTCTTTCGTGAAAGTGTCAACTTACAGCCTAATGAAATTGAACAACGATTCACACCGGAACTTAGGGAAAAGGCAATTCATGTTCAAACATCTGGATATTTGGGGTCACGAGAATATCAACCTGATTTGTACTATCCAAGTTCGTTTGAGGACCAAACTATATCCCATGCACAACGGTTTGTCAACAATGAGATTCCAAACAACAACTTTGTTTTAGATCGGGAGCTATCAAATTATGATGCTGCCGTTCTTGTCAATCCTGATGCCAACAGAGTGCACGTTGCTTACCACGGAGCTTCCAGCAATCCTATGTATAGGAATGAAGATGTCACTGATATCAAATCAGTACTCCGTGGCCAAGAATCAAATAGACCGTCATTCTTGCGTGCTGAAGACGTGTTTAATAAAGTAAGACAGAAATATCCCAAACACAACATAGAACCAATGGGATATTCATTAGGCGGTGCGAAAGCTGTACATGTTGCCGATAAATTTAAATTGAAAAGCACGACCTTTAATCCTTTCTTATCTCCATTGTCACATCAAGCTGGTGGCGGACGCCATGACATCCATAGGACCGTAACAGACTCTACAACGGCCGGTGCTCTTTACAACCCTGCCAATTCACAAAGAAATATATTTCATTACTTTCCTGAAAAAAGAGAATCAACGTTATCATCATATGTGCCAGATCAACATAGCTTGTCACAATTCTTTCAGTATCCAACTAACAATAAAGTAAACAAACTTAATTTGATGAAATCTATAGGGAATGTATTGAGCACTGGTTTAGATGTCGTGCAAGGTGCTCTTGCGGCAGACCATGGTCTTCGTATGGCAAGACGAAACACAGAACCGTCAACTTTTTCAAACGCGGTAAGCGAAGATCTCAACCCATATGGCATTTTTGGAATCAATATAGACCCAGATTATCAATTGACGTATGATACGGCTCCGCCTGAAGCCAGATTTCTCGCCGATACTGTCAGTGGTAGAGATTCCGATAGAATGACGAGTTTTGAACGTCGGTATGAATAGTAGTCTATGGTTTATGGTCTATAGTTTTACCAAAGAGTTTTTTCAAAAATCCACATAAAGACCACTTAGGTTTAGGGTAAAATACAATAATGACGACCACTAAAATTCAACAAGCGTTTGCTACTTATATGAAGAAAGTTCGATATGAGCTTGATATTGAGTTGCAAGAAACGGATGTTGTTGGGAAATGGTGTTGTTATTACAAGTATCACATGATGGAAGTTTTTAAATATGGGAAGGCTTCCATTCAAAACATAATCGATTATTGTGATGAAATTGACTTTCGCGATGATTTATACAACATTTTGCAAGAAGATAAAAAACAAAATATCTTAAGTATGAATGATATCCAAGAAGCTCTTGAATGTGCATTGATCATTCGAGCTGTGTATGACGATCCCGAGTTTAATGTTGTGGATGATGAATCTGAAGTAAACGACGACGAGTCGGAAGATAGTGACGAAAATGAATATTGTTTTTCATGTGACTTACTTCTTTCAACCGAAGATTACAATGGAAGAAAATGGTATAATTGTGGTCAATATGAATGTGAAGAATGTGCTATAGCCAAAGGCGTTCCATTGAACGATGATGGTTGGGATGAAGACTAAATAATGTTATATTATATTAATGAACCGTGAAGAATTGATACGATTGGCGAAACTTCAATACCCCGATATTAAAGAAGCTCATATAGAATTGCTTGTAGATGATTATATCAAACGTCCAGAATTTTACGACGATCTTTGTACTGGAAACATTGAAGAACCAATTCCTTTAAATCGGGATACTGTTATTTCCATAAAAGATAATTGTTATATTAATATAGATGAGCGTAATTAGTACAAGAACACTCTTTTTGTCGTCCGAAGACAATAGCAATGGAGATGCACGAGTTCTACAAATGAACATACCCACTCAGCTGATAAATTATCGAGCACAAACAAAATTAAGATTGACTTTGAATACTTTCTCATGTGCAAAGACATGGTATAGTATTAACGAGACCAATGGCATCTTCTATGTGGGTGATACAGTAAATCATACTTTAACGGAAGTGCAAATACGTTATGCAAATTATACAGAGTTAAGTCAAATTACATCTTTGTTAGAAACTGAATTAATGAAGGCTATCGGTGCCACAACAACCATCAATTCAGTAACCGTTACTTACGATGGCGGAAATGTTCAAAATTTCCAAAACAAATTTAGTATAATATTAAATCCAGCTCAACCCAATATCAAACTTGTATCGTTTAGCGTTAGCGGTGATTTTCAAGCTTTACCTGGAAGTAATCTACAAAATGCCTTAGATTCAGTTTCCACTGCTGGAAAATACAATGACTCAGACCAAGTACTCGGTGGTCGTGTCAATAGAAGCACAGCTGGTTTGGCAGAAATATCTCAACTTTTGGATTTGTTTGATTCAACTGGTTTACAACCTAATGAAATAAGATTTTCGGTATATCCATGTAACATTCAAACGAACGATGCATTGTATCTCCGTATTACATCATTACCTACCCACAATATAGAATCAACCAATCTTTCTACCTTTACCAATACTAACGAAATGATCAGTTCTGATATCTGGGCGAAAGTATTATTGCCGAACGATACTACAACAGACTTCATAAGATATATAGATCCAAATGATAACTTTGTTATCGAGGTTTCAGGGTCACAATTCACTTCTTTTAGAATAACGCTTACGGACAGCAAAGCTAGATTGATCACATTAGCATCTCCGACCCAAGCAAGCGATGGCAGTATTAACTATTCATTGAGCATCAAAGTCGAAGAATTGGCACCTGTTGGTCTTTCCGATATTTTATAATCTATACTATATACAAAGATGAGTTTGCCGATGAGCTTGGCCTACGGGCTTTCAAAAATGAACTCGTATTCAACTAATTACTTCAGATTAGAAACGACTAATCTCACTGAAGCATCAAGGTATAGCACCATTACTTTGAATCTGCCTGTGAATTCTATAGTAAATATGAAGAGCCTTTCAATGCATTGCTCAGGTTCCTGTACGACCCCTTTAGCATTTAAAAATGATAAAGATGAGGATGATGAATTAATCACGACGCTCCCCAATGGCATCGAGAAATTAATTCAAAGGATGGAAATCTTCGCAGGAGGCCAGCAACTCACCACTGGTTTCCAAGGCTACAATACCGTCAGTTGTGTACTTGATACTATCAAAACGACACTTAGCAAAGAAATGACTTATCAAAGAGTTTTAAAAAATCAAGAAATCTCTGTAGCCGAGAACTTTTACAGTAAACCTCGTCCATACATTTTGAATCAATGGCTATCTTTTCTAGGGGAAGCTGAACCATCCTACATTGATACTAGCTGTTGCCCACCAATTCAGATAAGGCTGTACCTTGCAGGCCCCGAAGTCCTAGGGTGTTATCAAACATCATTAACACCTGGTGCAGCAATTGACACGAAAGCTCAAGAAACTTTAGTATCGAAAGGTAACTTTAAATTGGAAGGACTTTACTTTACCGTTGAGACGATTACATTCAGTTCTGGAGTATATGATGCTGCCGTTGAGAGCAAATTGCGTGATGGATTCCTAGAAATACCATATTCCAATTACTTTACCTTTTTCGAAGGTGCTGCTACTTTGGACAAATCGACAAGGTTCTCTTTGAGTTCTCAATGTATTAATAACATATATGCTGTGCAAAGGCCTTCTGACTATAGAGAAAAAAACAAAGGACTTATTAAATTGGAAAATACATGTGGAACAGCCTACCTACCATCATACTTTCAGTTTTCAGCAGGTGGCCTCGGGGCTCTACAGTTCAATATCAACAACTTGTTTGTGCCCAACTATAGGGTAGACCCCTTGGCAGCATTCAATCTTCTTACTATCGGTAAAGCTGACAATTATGGAACGCTATCGGGATGTAAGATCAACAGTTATGAGGATTGGCTCAATAACCAATTCATTCCTATGATACGTTTAAATTTACCATCAGAAATGAGCGTCCGATCCATGACAGGATTGGATTCTCGGGGTTTAAACAGTTCCTTCTACTATCAGACTTCGGCTGCGTCACCAGTAGACGATCTACAAAAAGTGGTACTAACAACAAACGAAACCATGATCATTTGCGAAACTACGGCAGTGCTTCGTATTGGTCAAAACCGTGTTATTGAAACTGTATTTTAAAACGCGGTTAATAGTATACAAATATGGCACAACAACCAGGATTAAGCAGTTACAATATGATCAAAGACGTAGGACCCAACGTAGACAAACAGATTCACACCGCGACGATGTTTCAAATGTCAGGTTATAGACCTGTAATGATGCAACAACTTCCGTGTAAAACGATCAACGATATTACATATCCACCATTTAGAATTAGTAACGTCAACCCCTTGGCGGGATATAAAAGTTATACTTTAGGACATAATCAAAAAGTGTCCAAAGAAATGGAAATGTTTCACTTTCCGATGGAACATCCATTGAATAGTAGATTGTTACAACCGGTTCCTCTCTTTTTTTCATAATGTAATATATATATATACATAATGAGCTCTTTTGGTAATGAACTAAATGCAACAAGAGTTACGGCAACCGTTTTCGATGGTAAAGGAATGACAATCGGTCGTGGCGGTAAGGATACCCCTCAAGCACAATCTGAAATTAGTTTGTTAGGGACTAAAGCTATTTTCAATTTCGACGCGAGTCAATCGGGAGACCCCGGTGTTGCAGATTTCAACATGGCGGGAAAGTTAAGCCAATTTAGAATAGCAGGGTTGCCAATCGTTACCGGTCCAACTAACACACCACCAAATGACGATGAAGTTCCGGTTAATGGATTATACGTATACACTGCCAACCCTATCAATAATTCTGGACAAATATTTATGAAACTAATTTCAATACCTCCACCGTAAATTATTAAATGCTATATTATATATAATGTCAGCTTTCGGCTCAAATCTAATTGTTAAAGAAATTAACGGCAAAGCATACGTGCCAACCCCAGGTCCAACTGATACACTCACTTGCGACACGGTTGTTTGTCAAACTATAGGCAGCGTTGAATCGCCGCTTGAGACCATGCATATCGGGTCAGACATACGCTATCAAAACGATATCAAATTCATAGATACTCAAGACCCATTAAATGAACGAGAACAGATGTCCTTGTTGACAGATGGGTCGCTGAAAGTACACACAAGCATCAAATTCAACGACTTCGTATTGAACAATCCAGTGTCGAAATCACGATTCTCAGCAGGCCTAGATGACCTCGATGCTTCTTTTGAAATTAAAAGCTTGGACCCTGTGGAACAAACACGAGTCTCGATCGGAGAAACAGGAATCAATGAAATTACATGCATGCAAACAACCATCAATATTGAAACTTTAGGTAGTGGCGTTTTGATCAACGACGGTCCACTTGTACTCAATACCGGCGATCTAACATTGACTGCAGGCAAATACCGAGGAGATGGCTCATTGTTAACTAACTTACCTTCGGGTGCTAATCAAAATCTTCAATCAGTAACCGATCAAGGTTCAACGACGACAAATAGTATCAGTGCATCTGCATTTGTCGGTGATGGTTCAGGATTGACAAACTTACCGACACAGCCTGAAACATCTACACTTCAAGATGTGACCACCCGAGGGGCTATAAGCAGTGTTGCCGATGTTTCATACACCGGTACAGGTACAATGGTAGTCAATCAAGAAAAACTGAGTGGCAATAATCTTAGAATTGAATCAGGTTCTGGTGGTTTTGGGAAAGTATCCATCGGGGAGCAAACTCAAGGATTCACCAATGCCGATCATATGGGTGAACGTTCCATCGCTATAGGTCGCAATGCACTATCTATTAATAATACAACCAGTAATGATACGATTGCTATTGGTTCTGGTGCTTGTAATAATAACTGCGGTGATTATGTCGTGTCTATTGGGGACGACTGTGGGCAGAACAATTGCAAAGATGCAGCAGTGAATATCGGAAAATATGCAGGTGAATCTACAGCCGGTGAAAGTTCCATAAACATAGGTGCTCTGGCAGGACAGAACTCTGCTCAGAGTGTGGTTAACACCGATAACACAATTGTTTTAAACGCAAGCGGTGTTGAACTGAATGCCGGTGTCGCAGGTAGTTGCTATATTAGACCTATCAGATTGTCTCCCGATCCAGCAAGCGAGTCTAATATGCTCCACTATGATGCATCATCCAACGAGGTGCGTTATGGCCCTGTTTCCAGTGGTGGCGGTATCCCAGGTTTAGCACAAGTGTGTGCGGTTGCCAATACGACTTCCAATATAAATTTGAGTGGAGACCTCGATGCATCGGGTATCATTCTATCCAATTCATTAAATTACGCTTATCCAAGTTCAACCAACTCACTGACATTAACCGGTGTTCCATTGACACTCATTACGAAGGCGTACGCTCATACCACCCTTCCAGCAAACCCGCTTAGGTTCACAGGGGATGTTTTCACATTTGTAAATAACACCGCCAATACGATTACTGCTTCAACAATTGTCATGTTAGATGATGATGGAATAAACAACGTGAATGGTGTACAGCCGTTCAATAACTCGTATACTCAAAGTAATCAAAACTGTACTCCCATCGGTGTTTGTATTCAAGACAGTGCCGCAACTCAGAGTTGTTTCGTATTGATCGGACGTGGTTTCACGACATGTAGGAATGCAACTGCCACAGATAATACGTATGTAAAGGGTCAACGTGTGAAGTGTATAGTAGGTGGTGAAATCACTAGTGCTCAGATTACAACGAGCGATTCATATATCGGAACAGCTATGGAATCAAAAGTGGCTAGTGCTGGTGGCGGTGTATTGATTTGGGTAAGCCCAGGAATCAATTATTTTACATAAGTATAGTATAGACAGATGAGTAGTTTTGGACAAAGTTTAGTTTGTAAAAATTTAACATGTGATACGGTAAATGGTCAAACATACAATCCCGTACAAACTTCAAAATGGATCGAAACAAATGATGTTCTGGAACCGGCAACCGCTGACGCAAGTGTAAAAATCAATAACGATATATCTTTTGGAAATGCAATAGGACTGCTTGGAGACAGTACGGTGGATGTAAATAGCGTAGTGAATACAAAAGGACTTGGAAATGCAATTATTATATTGGCAAGTGGGAATGATGCAAGTAATCCAAATGATGTTATTGTTAGTGGTGAAACTTTGCAAGTAAACACAAATTCAGGTTTAAAAGTGAATGGTAATGCAAGAGTTAATGGAGCGATAAACAACACCGCCCAAAATGATACAACAAATATTAATTTATTTGGAATTAAAAAAACAGGTAACAGTTTCATAAATTTGAATACCGCAGACGTTGACATATCAAATGCTAAAACTATATATTTTATAAATTTTCAAAAGAAACCTGATGGTAGTACAACTGAATATTTTAGAATTAACATGTCGGGTGATATAATAGGTTGCAATGATATTATGGATTGTAATGATATAGGTTGTAATGATATAGAATGTAATTCTGTTCAAATTGAAAACAAAATAGATTATTCCAAATGTAAAAAAGGATTGATTCAAGATGGTCAAGGAATGAGAATATTGAAATTTGATACATCGTTTATTAATTATTTTAATTTTGCATTAAGTCCGGATGATCCTAATGTAAGTGATGGAAGTGCTCTTTTGACAAAATTTAAAATTCAACATAGTGATACAAATATTAACAATGTTATAGGTACCAATTATATTGTAAGACTTTCAAGTTTCAATGTAACGGGAACTGATTATAATATTGTTGCCACTGTTAATGTTATTGCATCAAATGATTTAGAATTGGATATTACGTCCACTAAAGTATTAACGGATGGTTTACAATTGAGATTTTTAATGGAACTAATTCCTATTAATTTTTCTTGATAAATTTCTTTGGTTTCCCGGGGAAATAATTCCCATAAGATAAGAGAAAAGAAAAGTGAGAAATGTTGACAAATGGAATAACTGGGTCATCATAAGATACGAAAAGAAATAAAAATGACTTAGTGGTGTTTACATCAGTAGATCGACAATATGATATACATAAATATACAAGAAATATGTTTATGTAAACCGTAGACCGTAGACTGTAGACTTACATATATCAAACATATATCTTACATATATCTAACATATAATATACAATAAATATCTTTATATAAACCGTAGACCATAGACCATAGACTTACATAAAATATACATATGACATACACATAATATACATAAGATTACCATAAATATATGTTTACACAAACCATAGACCGTAGACCATAGACCACATATGTCATCCATTGACATATGCCACCCCTACGATCCATACATGTAGTGAGGACGTTGAAGGCATAGTTCCCGCTATGAAACGATTGATAACCGAAACCAAAATGAAAACCCTTACAACCGATTTAGGATCTGAATTTACAAACAAACCAGTTCAAGAATTATTGAAACAAAAGGGTATCAAACATTACACGTCTCAAGCTGAGGACCACTCTCGTCAAGGAAAGATTGAAAGATTCAATAGGACATTAAAAAGCAAATTGCAAAAGGTGTTTGCATCCACTGGCAAGAGCAATTGGGTGAACTATATAGATGATATCGTGGATAACTACAATGGAACAACAAACCAAGGTAATATCAATGATACCCCTCCTGATGACATGAATAAGAATCGTGTTATTAGAAGTGTCTTGTTGAAACGCAATCAAACTGCCAAACTCTTACAAAAGTTAGACATTAAACCAGGCGATCGAGTGAGATTACGTGTGACTAAGAAGACATTTGATAAAGAGAGTCAAACATGGTCTACGCAGGTGTATAAAGTCCGAAGTAGAAAAGGGTTGTCTTTCGTGATAGAGGACGCTGACGGTGATACCTTAAGCCGACAATACAAACCAAGAGAACTGAAAGAGGTTCAAGGACCTGTTTCCAAACCATCCAAAGAAACTCGTGGGACCAAGACTGACAGTGAAAACAAGCAGGCCGCAAAATCTGAGCGTGCGTTGAAGAAAGAGGGTATAGAAGGCAATACCGTTTCCAAGACACCCAGGAACTATGATGATTATGAAGTTAATGTGTTCATTAGCGATAAGAAATCGTCAAATTATCAGAAGACTTTGAAAGGATATCTTAAGCTCAATCGATCAAGGAAAAGTAAACGTAAGTATCAGTTGATATTCTATGACAAATCGGAAGAGGATGAGTTCGTTGATATACCTGACCCTGAAATTAAACTGTTGAAAAAAAGAAACCGTTAATATATAATGAGAACAATATTGACCGATGAGGTCGGACGACGTAATTGTATGAAAATGATGGGAGTTGCCAATGGCTCAAGTTCCGACACTCTGTTCCGAGGATATGGTAAACTTGCTAAAAGCAACTACGTAATAACGATGCCCCCTAAGAACAGTGCTGTGTTCTATAACACTCTAAGAGATTCAGGGATAAATTCCAATGCATTAGTGAGAGATATTCAGGACTATAGCAGTGGTATTAATATAACCATGCCTAATCCTATGATGACAATGAATCCAATGATGACAATGACACAAGACGATATCGATAATCAAGCGTTGCTGCGTATTGCCAAAGACGCTGAAGACCGAAACGCCATGGTCGCAGAAGCATCCAAACAACTATTACCAGAGACTCCTGAAGCTGGACCGTCAAAGGTTACTGGAAAGGGTAGAAATATGAAACTCGCAGTTCAAGAATCATTGAGTTTACCCGAAATGGCGTCGCCGAGAATATTTGGTACACAAGCATCCACAAGGGTAACAACTCGAAGTCAAGTGCCACCACCGGCTCCAATGAGTCAGGTACCACCACCGGCTCCTGCAAGTCCTCTGCAAAGAGTTGCTAGTTACATAGCCGGAGGCGATTTAACACCCAAATCAAAAACTCGTTAATAGTAATGCAAGTACCTTGTAATCAAAGCTATCAATCCAATGCTTACTGTCGTCCATCTAGTAGTTATTTTAGTAATTTTGTTGATCATCAAAATGATAAACAAATACATAGTTCGGTTTCGCGTAATGGACCTGGCAATAATAGTGCACCTTTCAAATCTATGGTCACAATCAAGAGTAGACCAATTATGAAACCTGACGATGTTGACAAGTATACACAAAGAGACACCTCAAAATTGCTAAATGCTCTCAGTCAAGACGCAGTGAAATTTCCGAGTACCGCTTTAAACAAAGTATTTGGTCCTAACATTACATCTAAGGACGATTCTACACAAACGAAATATGCACGAGCATCAGATGTTTCGTATGCATATAGCTATGGTGATAAAGCACGTTTAAAGGGTATCATGAGAGGACTTCCGGGTTATTACATAGATCAAAGTTTGTCGGGTCGAAATTCTACAACGTTGGTCAATCCTAAAAGTCAAGACGTCATTATTGCATATCGAGGCTCTGATGCAGAATTTGGAAGTCTGAACACTCTTGCCCAGGACATCTCACGTGGACAAAACGTAGAAGATTGGTATGTAAATCTTTTGACATTGATGAAACAACAACGTAGTACATCAAGATATCAAGAAGCACAACAACGATTTGACGATGTCAAAATGAAATACGGTGGGTATAAGTTATCGGTTACCGGGCATAGTAACGGCGGTGGTCAAAGCAATTATATATCGGAAATAAACAATGTGGAAGGGCATCATTTTAACCCAGCAATAAATCCTTTGCAAGAACCGATGAACACTCCGACCGAAAACAAGTATGATACTCAACTGAAGGTGATCTGATATCCTTGCCGGCACGATTGAAGCCACATCCCAAGAGCAATTATGATATCGTACATGTCAATCCAAAGGTAGGTACGGAAAACAATTTGACAAAATTGCATAGCGTGGAACAAATGTACTCAGATACACCGGAGTCTACGCGAGTCAGTACAGCAAGGTCTCGTTACGGCTTCGCCAACGCCATGACAGGTTCGGCGGTGGGAGGGTACCTTGGATATTACACACCGACTGACACCAACGACGAACGTATCTTTAGGACCACTCAAGGTTTATTAGAACCAATCTTATTATCAGAAACTCCAAATGTAAACTTCACAGATTTAATGAATGTAATGGGTGTTAAAGAAAGCTTGGGCGAGAAGAATTACATACGTGAAAAATTAGGATTGAGTCCTATAGAACAAACACCATTAAGTGAAGTGCCGATCTATGATCCAATCACAGAAATGATACGTCAAGTCACGGGTCGTGCTGATCAAGATAGGGAATTGTTTGAACGACAATCGCTTGTTTAACGATTTGTCATAAAGTGAGATTCTAATTTACTATATACATCAATCTCTAATTGTGACAAATTCAAACTTTCAAATTTATTCTCTATATATTACAATGGACCGTCAAGAATTGATACGCTTAGCCAAACTTCAATACCCCGATATTAAAGAAGCTCATGTAGAATTGCTTGTAGATGATTATATCAAACGTCCAGAATTTTACGATGACCTTTGTACTGGAAACATTGAAGAACCAATTCCTTTAGATCGGGATACTGTTGATTCCATAAAAGATAATTGTTATATTAATATAGATGAGCGTAATTAGCACAAGAACGCTATTCTTGTCTTCCGAAGACAATAGCAATGGAGACGCACGTGTTTTGCAAATGAACATACCCACTCAGCTGATAAGTTACCGAGCACAAACCAAACTGAGATTAACTTTGAATACTTTCTCTTGTGCAAAGACATGGTATAGTATCAACGAGACCAATGGCATCTTCTATGTGGGTGATACGGCAAATAATACTTTAACGGAAGTGAAAATACCTTATGCAAATTATACAGAGCTGGATCAATTCACATCTAAACTGGCCGCCGCAATAAAAACTGCCATCGGTGGCACGATAGACACAGTTACTATCACTTATGACAAGGACAACGGCGGGGCCTTAAATTATGAGAACAAATTTCGTATAGAATTAAGACCACCACAGCCCGATGTAAAGTTTGTAGCTTTTAGTGTCAGCGGCGATTTTCAAGCTATACCTGGGTCTCCTTTAGACACCGCCTTAAATACCTCGGTTTCCAGAGCAGGCAAATACAACGATTCCGACCAAGTACTCGGTGGCCGTGTTAACCGCAGTACGGCAGGTATGAGTACAGTGTCTGAGCTCTTAGACTTGTTTCAAACAAGTTATGTTGTAGAGTACAGCTTATGTGAATCGATATACCCTTGCAACATTCAAACCAACGACGCCTTGTACCTTAGGGTCACATCGTTACCAACACACAATATTGAATCAACCAATCTTTCTACTTTTACAAACAATAACGAAATGATCAGTTCTGATATCTGGGCGAAAATACTATTGCCTAGTGACACGACGACAGATTTCATAAGATACATAGATCCAAAAGACAACTTTGTTATTGAAGTGTCTGGGTCTCAATTTACTTCATTTAGAATCACACTTACAGATTCTAAAGCAAGACTGATCACATTGGCCTCTCCGACCCAAGCATCAGACGGCAGTATTAACTATTCATTAAGCATTAAGGTCGAAGAATTGGCACCTGCTGGTCTCTCAGATATTTTATAATCTTTATAATATATATACAAAAATGAGCCTCCCCATGTCATTGGCCTACGGCTTATCGAAAATGAACTCGTATTCCACCAATTACTTCAGATTGGAAACCACTAATCTTACTAAAGCATCGAGGTATTCAACTATAACTTTGAATCTGCCTGTCAATTCCATCGTTAATATGAAAAGTCTCAGTATGCATTGCAAAGGTTCGTGCAAAACTCCTATACCATATACGGACAATGGAAATAAAGATTTAATTGTTACGCTTCCCAACGGGTTGGAAAAGCTCATCTCTAGGTGTGAGGTGTTCGCAGGAGGGCAGCAATTGACCACTGGTTTTCAAAGTTACAGCACGGTAGCAACCGTTCTCGACACTATCAAAACAACACTCAGTAAAGAAATGACTTATCAACGTGTTCTCAAAAATCAAGAAATCAATGTTGCTGACAATTTCTATGCCACACCACGTCCATACATCTTGAATACCTGGCTCAGCATATTAGGAGAAGCAGAACCTTCATACATTGATACCAGCTTAATTAGCCCGATCCAAATAAGGCTATACATGCACGGGCCTGAGGTGTTAGGAGCGTTTGTCCAAGGTAGTCCACCTGAAGTCGATCTCACGGAAAAAGCCCAACAGACTTTAATCTCACAAGGGGACTTTTTATTAGACGACCTTTACTTTACCGTAGAAACAATCACTTTCAGTTCAGGTGTCTACGATGCCGCCGTGGAATCAAAATTGCGTGACGGTTTTTTGGAAATTCCGTATAAGAACTATTTTTCATTTTTTGAAGGGGCCTCTACGATGGACAAAAGTACGCGATTCTCTTTGAGTTCACAGTGTATTGATAACATATATGCTGTTCAACGCCCAGGGGATTATCGGGATAAACCTTTAGGACTTATCAAATTGGAAAACACCTGTGGTACATCTTACCTCCCGTCTTACTTTAGATTTTCAGCTGGTCATTTAGGTGCTCTACAATTTGACTTGAATAACCTGTTCGTTCCTAACTATCGAGTCGATCCTCTTGCAGCGTTCAATCTGCTCTGTATCGGTAAAGCTGACAACTATGGTACGCTATCGGGTTGTAAGATTAACAGTTATGAAGATTGGCTCAACAATCAGTTCATTCCTATGGTACGTTTAAATCTTCCCTCAGAAATGGGCGTCAGAAGCCTAACAGGATTGGATTCTCGGGGTTTGAATAGTTCCTTCTATTTTCAAACTCATGTAGCACAACCAGTTGACGATTTACAAAGGGTAAATCTGACAGGCAGTAACGAGGTAATGATTATTTGCGAAACGACCGCAGTTCTTCGTATCGGTCAAAACCGTGTGATCGAAACGGTATTTTAAAAAGCGGTTAATAGTATACAAACATGGCTCAACAATCAGGATTGGTTGGGTACAACATGATAAAAGATGTAGGACCGAACGTGGACAAACAGATTCACACCGCGACGATGTTTCAAATGTCAGGTTTTAGACCGATTATGATGCAACAACTCCCGTGTAAAACAATCAATGACATCATGAATGGTCCGAAATGCAGGGTGCGCCCGGGAGGGTGGCAGTGGCCAGTTGCAGAGATATGAATGGTCCGAAATGCAGAGTGCGCCCTGTCGCGAACTTATGCACGAAGCGTCCACACAAAGCATAACTCTCTAGCCCTACTACTAAACAGTCTTACTTATTGTCAGCGCTTCCATAACACTAGCTCGGCTCTGCATATGTTGCCTTATATGACTGCACAGTTGGCTTGCTACTACAACTACACAAAATCTCAAAATTTTTGATATTTCCTTCCTCTTCTTACACCTTATGCAAGCTCTTTTTCTCAACAGGGGAGGACTGCGGTGCGTGTAACTGCTGCAGCGGCCACTGTCCAGGAGAGCTACGGGGTGAGAGACTTCAGCGAGAGGGGCGAGCTGCACGCAGGGACCATGGAGGCCAAGGCATACGAGCTATTGAAGAAGAGGATGCTCAGTGGCCTTACAGAGGAGCAGCTCACCGCCATGGCGCAGGTCCAGCCTGTATGCAAGCTCCTGAACGATTCTTTGGCACAAGGGATGGCTCTGATGGCCTCTGGGGGCCTGCTCATGTTGTACAAAGCGCTTCTTCTGGACACTGGAGCCAACTGCAACATCATCCCTATCAGGACAGTCAACAGGTTGGGCTTGACCATCTTCGATGCGGAGACGGGGGCCAGGGTGGCTAGATGTGACGGCAGCCCTGCAGAATTCACCAAGTACTGCTACGTGGATGTGAGAGGGTAGTGGCCAGTTGCAGAGACATGAATGGTCCGAAATGCAGGGTGCTCGGGAGAGTGGCAGTGGCCAGTTGCAGAGACATGACTGGTTCGAAATGCAGGGTGCGCTCGGGAGGGTTGCA